>JANIPN010000005.1:15609832-15624865 GCA_027478595.1 Erythroxylum anguifugum
TTCATTTCCAACTTAGGCCCATTAGTCTTTTAAAACCCAACTACCTCATTTAATTACATCTAACACATTTAATTCTACTAACACATTAAATGTCACATGCTAATTAATGCTAACTTACTTACTTAAAGTCAATTCAAGTTAATCTACTAATGCTTTAATTTTCTCTAATCATGCTTAAAATAAAAAAAAAATTGGGGCTAACAGGAATACTGATACTCTCTTTGAAATATTTGATGAAGTTGTGAATAAAGTTGGGCCAGAAAATATTATCCAGTTCATTATTGCCAATGATTCCGTTTATAAAGCGGCTGGAAGAAGATTAAAAAGTAAGGATAATTCTTTTTATTGGACTCCTTGTGTTGCACATTGCATTGACTTAATGCTGAAAAATATAGGAGATGTTAGGTATTTTCCTATTATTGATGAGACTGTGTAGAAAGAAAAAAAGGTGACCAAGTTTATTTACAATTGTATATTGGTCTTAAATTTAATGAGAAATGATTTTACCAATGATAGGAATTTGTTTTGTCCTATTGTTACAATATTTGCAACAAATTTCTTATCACTTTAGTATTTTATTATGATGAAGAAAGAGTTGATACAAATGTTTACAAGTGATAAGTGAATTGCATCTCAGCATATTAAGTCTAATGCTGGATTGGAGGTTTCCAGAATTATACTTGAATATACTGAATTATGGTCCCAATATCAATTTGTTATCCAATTTTGTGAGCCTTTGGTAAGGGTAATTCATCTGGCTAATAGTGATAAAAAGACAACAATGAATTATTCTTATGATGTCATGAAGCGGGCGAAGGAAGCAATCAAGGTCAATCTAAAAATAGGCCTTCTTTCTACACATCTTATTTTGTAGTCATCAATGAAAGATGAGAAAGACAACTTTACTCTCCGTTTATTGTAGCTAGGGCATTTTTGAATCTTAATGTCTATTTTAAACTAGATTTTACAAAGAAAGCTAAAGCTAATAGGGGAATTCTATTGACTATTACAATAGTTATTGCCCATAAGATGATGCAAGATCTCTTACGCTCACAAATGGAGATTTATAAAAAGGCTTTTCGAAATTTTGATATTCCAATTGCTATTCATCAAAGAAAATTTTCATTTTTGTTACTTGTTTGAAATTTATCATCACTTTATTTTGTTTATATCACTACTTTTGTTGTCTTACAATTTCTTGGTGGGTTCAATTTGGAAAAAGTGTTCCAGAATTGTAAAGGTTTGTGATTCTTATTATAAGTAAATGTGTGAGTGCAACCATCTATGAAAGGAATTAGAACACATTTGAATTCATCTATTCTATGAAAAGGAACAAATTAGAGCACAAAAGATTGAATGATTTGATTTTTGTTTAATACAATTTAAAGTTTCGGGAAAGGTATATTATTATCATTATTAAGTTAGATATAATTTCTTATAATTTTTTAATAATTTAATTTTCTGGTTTACTAGAACTTTTAATATAACAAATAGTTTAGTAAATCCAATTTGCATTGATAATATCAATCTTTTGGCGGATTGAGTTTCTAAGAAACCGAGTTTGATTAATGAGGGTGAGTTGGAAGATAATTTTGGATGAGAAAGTATTGACATATCATTTGGTGCAATGAATTTGAATGATGGTGATGATAAGGCTCCTTTCAATGATGAGAATTTTGTACCAGATGAGAATTGGGATCAATGCAGTTATAGCAGGTTTTTGATTGAATGAATTTTCAGGTTTTTGTTTCTCCTCTTCTTTTAATTTCACTTATATAATTGTAAATATTTTTTTCATGTTTTACTTCTAGTTGGTTCTTTGATTTGAATTCTTGTTGTTAACTGTAATTGTTAGAGAGTAATTAATATTTATTATTCTTTTTATTTGATGTTTTTGATATAATTATTATTTATTGTATGATAAAATAGTAATATTTTAAATACTTTGTATTTTTTTAATTTTATATTTGTATGGTGACTAAATAATCTTTTTCCATATTAATCGTGGTTATTATTTATATGTGAAATATGTGAAAAATAATGTTAATAAAAATAAATAAATTTTTTATTTTAAATTTTTATTATTATGACTTTTTAGAAATATGGTTGATGAAAAATTATAAGATATACAGTACAATATATTGAATGATTATTTTGCAATTTAAAAAATTCTAAGACTATTTCATAAATTTAAAAAATTTCTTGAAACAATATCTAGTATTAATCGGTACCTATACAGTACTGTACCATAACAAAATCCGATATCGGTACCGGTATGATATTCATAACATTGCTTTTATAATTCTAAAAAATTTTCAATTTTTGATATGAAATCAAGGCCTTGGCAGGTTTAATAGACCCTAGATATAAAATTTCTTTTACTGTTGTCTTCATACGGTTTGAATGGAATATAATGTCTTTTGATTTGAAAAGTGCTCAGTCAAAACTTTCAAGAATAATGAATGAAATATTTACCCCTTATTCAAAAGTTTATATAGTCTACAAAGATGATATATAACAACATTTCAAGCATATTAAAAACTTTTATCCATATTATTTTAAAAAAGAGCATTGGTGTCAAAAATAAAACTTAGGCTTTTTCAAAGTAAAATAAGATTCGTAGGATACTATGATGGTCACAGAAAAAAGAACGAATGGGTCTTGTAAGATTTTCAATAAATTCTTGGATTTCTTTTGGAAGTAGATGATTATTTATCTCCTTCTCACCTTTCGTGAATAGTCGGGATATTGAGAAATATCCAAAAATGTAGTTAAGGAATCGGTCTGATTCTATTAATCCAATAGAAAGAATTTTAGAATTTAGTAACAAAATTTCAAACCAAATTTTGATAAGAAAACAATTACAAAGATTTTTTAGGAAGCTTGAATTATGTAATGAATGTTTGCCCAAGTTTAAATAGACTTTGCAAACCACTCCATGAAAGATTAAAGAAAAAAAAACCCCAAAATAGCACAATAAGATAATAAAACAAATAAAAGTTATGGTGTAGGAAATTCCTATATTACGTCTAGCTGACCCTATTACATTTAAAATTTTAGAAACATATGCTTTAGTTCAAGGAAATGAAGGAATATTAAGACAAATTAACAATAGTAAAGAAAAAATAATTCAGTATATATCAAGACATTGGAACACCACTCAAAGTAACTATTCTACTATAAAAAAAAATTAGCTATGGTTTTATGTACTATAAATTTTCAAGGAGAACTATTAAATTAAAAAAATCTCTATATTGATTGTAATATGCTTAAAAAGTTCTATTGAGAAATTTTGAAAATATTGTTTAAAAACAAAATTTTGTCAGATGGTAAGCTATTTTTTATATTTTTTGTTTCGATATTGAATATATTAATGGTGAAGCAAAAGAATTTCTTCAATGAAGAACATGATTTCAAGTGCAAACTCAAACCTCAGTAAACCCCAGAAAGCCCATCTATAATAAAATCTACTACCTAGCAACTCGAAAAATCCAGGCTAGAAATACTAGAAGAGGAAAACGCAGTCCTTTTTTTGCCTAAAGCTTAACATGAGGTCTCTACATCCTCTTCTACAGTGGTAAATATTTAGGATTGAATATAACATTTTTCAACGACCCTAGAGTTAGCAATATCTCTGAAGAAAACCCATAAAATTAAAATTTATCAAAAATAGTTACAAAAAATGCAACTAAGAAAATTATTTTAAAAAACCAAAGATATTTTCAAAAGAAATTGATTACATACATAAAAATTAATAAAACCATCCTGTTTAGTGAGTAGGGATAAGAGCCCTAGAAACTAAAAATATTTAAAGCCAGCTTCAGCTTCTCCACCAACCTACCCTATTCACAAACCTATAATTATTATGACTAACAACAAGCTTAGTTCAGTGCTTTCTTGTTGACCAACAGTTCAAACCCACCATTTATGGTTGCTTAAGAGCAAGTTGGGAAAAATCCTGCAATGAAAGACTGCTACATGCGAACACCAAATCGAAAAAAGCTAGCAACGAGACTATTGAAAGATTCCCATTATCAAATGATCAAAAAGGGCCTTTAAATGCGTATATGAAAAGAAAAAAAAAAAACATTTGCAGTCAGGCTTCCTCTTTCGAGGATTTTCTATCATCCTCTTGCTCTTACCTTAAAGCCCATTTTTCTTATTTGCCTAATGAAAAAAAAGCTTTTATCCAAACTAAAGTCATTCTAAAACCAAACCTCTCCTATTGAACTTAGTTCTAAAGCTCCCTTCCTCCTCCAAAATCTAAATCCTCTTGTATTAATGCTTCATCATATTTAATCACAAAGGGAGTTATCTTTCTTAAAGTTGTTATTATTTAAATTATTTTCTTTATACAACAATATTACCTTGTAATGGACTGGTTTGATCATCTGTCAAAACCTTATATTTGCTTTAATATTATATTAACATTATTAGTATTTATTCTTGAATATTATAACTTATAATGGGCCGCTCTTCAAAGTAAAATGTTTTTATTTTCTTACTTTATTTGTTATATTATTATTTTGATTTTAATGCTTTATTTATGTTATTATTAATGTGAAACATCTAGCGTTCCTCAAACTAGAAGACTCTCGTATAGTAAAAGAATTACATGAAGAGAAGTATTAAAACAATTTTTATCTCATCCATAATATATAGTAATAATAAATCAAATTTTAGAAGGAATAGACATTTGTAGAAATCACCACTAAGTATCATCTAACAGATATTTTAGAAATATTAAATAGGCTTTTAAGGATCTACTTATAATAAAAGCTTATTTGAACATATCATTTATCAATCATCAAAGATATTTTCAAGTTTTCCATTTTAATTGGTTTCCCCCATTAATATGGAGCCAATTTAATATTCTCTACCCTATTCACCAACCTATCTTTTTATTTTATTAATTTTGACATTACAATATTAGATTTGTCAAAGCAGTTTTAAAAGACATTTTTAACCATTAAGATTTTGAAGGCAAAAGCTAGATTCATAGCTTTGTATTGTATTTTCTATATTAACAATAAAGAAATTAATCTTGCGGTCATTTATATTTGAATCTTTATTTACGAGTCTTTGTTTGCAATACTAAGCATCTGATATTTTGTGTCAAGAGTAGCTGGTAAGACCTGACATACATCCAGAGAATCTTTTTTCTCTTCCAACCTTTTGAAAGAAAAACAACGAGCAGATGTTAAACTGAGAAAAACCACAAGGGAAATTTGTTGTTACAGAAATTATTAAACAAGACTGTCTCACTTGATGACACTTCTGTGCAAAACCAAATAAAAATAAAAGAAATGGCGAAACCCATTTGTCTAAAATTCTAAAAGATGCTGCGAACAAGCACTAAAACAAACCTCCCCCTTGCTGAAAATTATGCCCAATATACACCAACTTGATTTAGTAAACAAAAACCTACATGTGCCCGCCAATTAATACAAAGCTCACCCTCATTTAAACAGCACCGAAGCGGCCGGCTCCCTCCAATTAGAGGAGTCTCAGGCTCCCCCTTGCCGAACAGTACATCAGTTGTAACCTAAGCCAGCCAACCAGCCATCCCAGGAAAAGATCATGTGAATCACAAATGACTCATGTCCTTCTATAACGGCTTCATTGTTTTCTATCTCCATTTAGCCAAGCAAATCTTTGAACAAATTGGGGTTTGGACTTGATGGGTTCACGCCCATCAACCTCACAAGTGCATCCTTTTCTAAGGAGTCTTTAGCGTTTGGACCTTTATTAGATTGTGTGGAATGCAGAGTTACATTAGCTGATGCAGAGGTAGACTTACTATCCAGCCCATCAGAAGATGGAGACTGCACAAGACCGCCACTCTGTTCAGTTGTATACATATCTGAATATAATGAAATGACATCGGGAGCTTTGCTGGTACCAATTGCATTCCCACTGGACGTACCTTGGCTTGGGTCAAGCAACCCCTCCAACTGCTTAAATGGATCCACTGCTTGTGCACTGCTAGTTACAGATGGTTCTCCAAGATCGAGCAGATCTGGAGGTGGTTGAACTGGATGTGACTTCTCCACCACGGTATCTGTGAAAGCTGAAGCTGCTGCCTTGGATGTAGTTACATTGCTTGCTTTTGCAACCTTGTTACCGGTTGAAGAGGATGCTCTCTTCTCAGTTTTTGAAGATCCCCCAAACAATGATGCTGCAAGCTTCTGTTTCTCTGGAGAGATTTCAACTTGAGCTCTGTTCGATTCGTAAGAGATTTCCCATGTTCTCGGGTTTCCAGTAGTCATTCCCTCAGCTTGTGTGACCCCATTCACTGGTTTCTGTGAGGTAGTACTTGTTGACGGTGCAGGAGAGGAGTAACTTGGCTTACCCCACTTCTTTTGCACCCCATCAAGTCGTAGCTTGATTTCTGATGGCCCTGCATCAGATGAAGATGATACCGATGGAATTTGTTGCGCCTCCCTGTAATAACTTGGCTCAGGAACAGGAACAAGTTCAGATGAGGATGTTAGTGGTACAGGAGAAATCCCCACTGGTACTGAAGTCTTGGGAAGCTCATACGCCTCAAATCTAAGACTATGTGTAGAAACTTCATGCTGTTCTTGGGATCTAAAGTTGCTTATGTCAAAAATCCCAGAACGCTCGTTCTCAGGAATATATGGCTGTGCCCCCTTTTCCAGTGACTGTTTGACATAGCCATCAAGGAAAGAAAGGTTTTTGTCGACCTGCAATTTGAAGCTCAAAACATTAGAAATCAGCACACAACAATGTCGAAGAAATAGTAGGCTTATCAAGCTAAAAGTGTGTTATGACAGACGTGAAAATTGGTCATCATAGCCTGATGAAGCAATGGGAACTTAAAGATGTAAAAACTCATTGGGAATTTGACTGGTAACCTAATGTATTCACCAAAAATGCAAATGGTAAGAAGCTCGGTAATGTCGTCAGCCACATATGACCATGAAATAGAAAAAGGAAACAATTGATCTTGGTTCCATTGGAACCCCATGAGGCTGAAAAGGAGATACTAATATCTAAGTTTTTCAAAGATGAATATTCTATGAGGCAGGGACATGCAGATTTCCTAGACATTCTAAAAGTAGAAAGTACACAAGGAACAAAATAAAATCACTGGGACAACCTCAATGTCTTCACAACTTGCGTCTAAGGGCATGATGCATTCAACAGAATGACCATCCAACTCAGTTAATGCTTGAAGCTCATATGCACGTTGCTGCAAGTCAGTTGAATGAGAAGCTGACAATTCTTCAATCAGAGATTGACACTGCAAGAAAATAAATAACAGTTTCAAACAGTGTTTGCTTCATTTTTCATATGGACAATTTATCATATGTGAAAGCAATTATTACAGTACACTTGCAACGGCAATGTTAATGCACTATCACAGAAGCACAATATAATGCTAAGGTGTCAAGAGTTCTTTAATCATATGGCATTCAGACATTATAAGGATAACTTCATTGAGTACATCACCAATCATTTGTAGAAGGAAATGGTTACCAAATAAGAAACGATAATAATTTGCTGTCAAGATGTAATTATTCAGAAAATTACCTCAGGTAAAATATCCAATTTTCTGCCAGCAGCTATTTCAAATGAATATACTTTCATGATAGCTGTCACTGCATATGCCTTTCAAAAAGGTGAAAATCATTATCAAACAAATACAATAAATTATGTGACTACAGTAATTAGTGTTCTAATCATTATGAAATTAAGGACTCAGCTTCAAGGGCAATGGATGCCTGAAACTTGATAGCTACCTTAACGGTTTCATCATTTGAATATGCCTCGGCCACATCACATAGCTTCCCAGTAATATATGAAGCAGAGAACTTTCCATCAGCAGTTCCATATTCTCCCAGGACCCAACAAACAACCTGGAAATACAATGTGTATATAAGAAACAAGGCGAGGATTGCTTCCGTAAAATTCATCTAAACATGCAGTTGTGTGCCAATATAATATGCTTGGTCACAAAAATGGGAGCAAGCATCTTCATGTATGCCCACACAAAAAGAAAACAAGAATAACGACATACTTGAAGAAACAAAGATGGAAGCTTTGGCTCCCCAATAATGCGCAAATATGATTCCACCTGCACAACAAAGAAAGTTCTACAAACTTCTTTACATGTTAAAAGAAAAAGGACTTGATAGACAATAGAACTAGACAAAACTACTGAGGCATGTGCATGTATCAAAATAAATTCCACCTCATAGATCACCATTTGCATTGACAAGGTCCACGTAATGTTCTCTTTCAAAGTTAGATCCTATTCTAGTAACTCCTTTCTGTACATCATTGTCAAAATTTTGCAAAATGCTTTAGCAATTCCTACTAGTTGAACGAAATTCTAGCTCCCACTCACTAGCTTTCTGCCATCAAAAGTAGTTTGCTAATCCATTCAGGATGAAAGGCATCACATTTAATACAATTATTTTCAGTAGAAAAGTTTCGACAATAACTGTCTGTTAACATATGCTACAAGCCTTCAATAGCTCTTGTCAGTTTCCTTCTCTCCTTTTCTCTTCAGTGTTTTATCACATAAATTCAAATATTAAACAATGGAAGTTACAACCTTCAAAATTCTAGCAGTATGAATTTGAAATGTGAATTATGCTATGCTTTGAGGTATAATTTTTCATTGAGCTTCTATATTATAAATATATGAATTCTTAATCCAGTGCAGAAATCAGAGAAACATACAGCTGATGATCTCAGTTGACTATCAGCACTTTCATCATCCTCTCCAAATCCCTCCGCAATTAAGCGCATCAAGTTGTGGGCCACCTTAATATTCACCAAATCTCCAGCATGCTCAAAGACTTTATTCATGGTCTGCGTAGTCGAGAGCGACAAGAAGTTAATGTTGACATAATAAATATCTACAGAGAAAAGAATATTATCTCTACCTGAATAAACCACTGGTTACTAGGTGCAAATTGCTCAGCAAGTTCTACACATCGGGATGCTATTTCTGTTTTATAATGACTATCATTAATGCTAATCATATAATCAATCATGCGATCAACAATGACTTCCACATTGGAGGACTTGGTCATTTTGTACAGCAGTTCAAATGTCTTTCTCTTTAATGTATCATCTGGGTCCTGTGTCAAACACCACCATTAAGCATTGCCTTTATAAGAAATATGCCAGGGGATTTAACTTAAAAACAAGCAAAATCATAACATGACATAGCGGTCAAAACAGGTACATATTATATACCCATATGTAGAATCTCTAAATCATAAAATCATAACATCAAGACTTACCAGTGCAAAACATATAGATAGGATGATACTATCACAAATAAATTTAAGCTTGATAGGTACTTTTATTAGGATCTGACTGAAATTTAATTCATAATCAAAAGTTGAAATAGCTAAATTATGTACTTAAACAGTACTTGTGATGCATATATACGCAAATCTTATACAGAGATGGTCTCGATCATAAATAATCTGACGTTTAAATTTAACTAGCATTTACCTTTTGCACTCGATACTCTTGATCTACATAATAATATGAAATGAGATGTGAAGTTTTGCTAGTATGTAGAGTAGGGAGGAATGGAACTTAATAACCTTTCTGATTCTGAAAGCTACAAAATAAACATCAAGTATGAAATGAGATTACAAAGATGAAAAGAATTGTCCATCTCTCTGGTTTGATTTCTAAATCCTATCTTAATTAGTTTCCTTGTACACTACATCTCAAACCAAATGTTCCCTCCCAAACTTTCCAATTCCACTCCCCTGGGAAACGGACCCAAAGTCTTTTCAGGTCTATGCACAAGCATGCATGTCACCTCCCACCAAGAGCCAAAAAGCAAGCTTGAATTACATAAATACGGTAAATCAGAAACAAAATTATTTCTTCAAAATCAACTTTAGAAAACCACTGGAAGCAAATAATAGGAAATTCAAGTGGAAATTCCCATAAAGGTAAGTGGTAGGGATTTATATGATTAAAAACAGATTTGAGTTACTCTAACACTGTTCAAATTCATGCAAACAAAAAAAATCAGAAGTAAAAGAGCACTTGGTTAATCAAAATACAGAAGAAAAACAATCAAAAACAAGAAAAGAATTGTTTCTCCGAAGAGTTTCTGTTAAGAATTCAGGGTGACAAAAGTATAATAGTTTCAGAAATGAGACATCCTTAAGATTCGCTCCTCTTTGTCACAAACAGCATAATCACCAGCACAACTGACTTGCAACTACCATGACCATCAACAATAACAAATACACTACCAGTAACCTTCATCATCACCATCATTAGCATCATTATTACCATCGAAGAAAAAATTGATTACGAAAAAATCACAGTAACTCATCATTACTTTAGTTTTTTTCATATTAGCTTTATTTTCTTTTCTTTTTTTCAGATTGGGTTTATAAGGAATGAACAATAGTCATTTAGAAGGAAAATCTACAACCTGGATATAGTCCAGAAAGTCAGACCATAAGCTGGATAAGCAAGACAACAGCTCCACAGAAGCAATAAATGGTTAGGCCTACAATCATTTCAGAAGTAAAACCATCACCTCTAAGCAATCAATCACTGCCAATTGGTGTTGTTCCACTATCTCTGGTTTTGAAATCAGACGGCCAAGAGCATCAATGCCCATATACTTTAGATTGTGATTATCACTCTGCAGGCAAGGAAGACACATATTGTTACCTATCACTACTAATCAGGCCAAAAGAACAAGAGGGCTCAACAATTGAAGGCAATGATAATGCTGTAACAGCAATCTATGAAATGCAGGAGCAGACCTTCAAAAACCTTGCTATTACATCAGCAGCAGCCTCTAGTAGCTTAGGACTTGGATATATTGAAGATACACAACATATACACTCATAGAGTAAGGCATTTCCTATGTTACTAGCTGAATCACACTTCTTGAATATATCGCCCACAACAGTATACATGTGCTCACTTGCTTGCTTGTCACCATTTCCTAGCAGCGCTAGAATCTTCAATAATTTAATCTGCAACATTAAGATACGATTCACAAGAAACGTTTATCAAGTAACCTTGGTAATTGTCCAAAACAAAAAAGGCGCAACACCTAAATGTGTTAGTTTATCCCTTATTATTCCAACAAAATAAAGGCTTACCCAACTAGATGGACCACCAGCACCTTGATGTATCATTGTAATTATGAAACTTAAAGATAAACTTGTGTAGGATGCCTAGACAAGCAAAAAGATTGCATCTTGTAAATACCTGTATGAATGGAGCTGGCATGTTGTGATAATCATAAGCCTTGGGCAGTCTTCGTTCAGCAACTTGTTTAAGAATGTTCACAAAGCTGACCACTAAATCCTTATAAGAACTAACATCTGTTGTCACAAGATCAAAAAGCGGACATAGCGTTGCACCCATCACCCCAGGATCATTATCACAAAGCCTCTGCAAACAAACAAAACCGCATCAGAATTCTTAAAAAATATAATCAACAAACATAATTCGAGTACTGATTAATCGCTAATCGCGTATGTTTAACAAAACTCCAACATAATTTAATGTAATCAACTAACTTATAGAGTTCATCCATAAGAGACATCGACAAAACCTTGCGAAAATTTGAGAGAAGATGCGAAACAGAAGATGGCGACTTGCGATAAAACCGATGAAGAGCCATAACCGCCTTCTTCCGAACAGCTTCCTTAGGATGCGCCAACAACTCCACAACCTGAGGTAAAACGGCGGGGATGGTCTCCTCGTTAATAAGCTTACAAACCGCATTCAAGGCGGTGCAAACCACCAAATAATTGTCCGATTTCAAATCCTTTTGAATGGTATTGACAATGAGAATGATTAAATCGTGGTCCTCGTTCAAGAACAGAGTGACGGCCAAGTAACCGGTGCGCTTGAGGACGAGAGAGTCGTCGTGAGTCATCTTGACGGCATGAATGTAGCCGAAGGAGGCGTCGTGACCGAGCATCTCGACGTAGAGAAGGCGGATAATGTATTCCTTCATCTTGCGCTTGGGGATGTCGGGCTCGGCGATGCGACGCTTGAGAGTGTCGATCTCGTTGAGCACGATTCGGTCCTCCTCGGCCTTGGATCGGGACTCGCCAATGGATTTAACAAGATCTAGAAACTCCTTTGATTGCCCGAACCCTCCCTGCGACCCCATCGCTAGCTCTCTACCTATTGTCTTCAATTGCTCCATTGATGAGATGAGATGGGATGGGATTAGCGAGTTTGTGTGTCGTTTGGGCAAGCAACAACTAAAAAGAGTTGGAGATCTCAACTGAAGAAGAAGCCTTGCTGTGTTTTTTTCATGTAAATAATTAAGTTAAACTTCTCAGATACAAACAAGAGTTACAGACACATACCCGAACGTGATCACAGACAATATTTTTTCCTTTTCTATTTTTTATCTTTGTTTTTCAGGTAAAATATCACTTAAAGACATTTTTTCATATCATTTTCATTTTAAAATAGTTCTATAAATTATATTAATAGAAAACTTTTAACCACAAGAAACTTTGGCAAAATTGTAAATTTAATTTTAAATTTTTTTAAAAATACAAATTCTTAATGTTTTGAAATATTCAAAATAAATTTTAATATTTTTAAAACGCTCAAAACATTTTTTTATCAATTATTAATGGAAACAAAACAAAGGCTGAATTGAGTATTAATAAATTTTAAGAAAATTTTTACAACTTAATAAATATCCCTTAAAGATTTTGAGTTGAATGATAAAATGCAATGATAATTTCAATAAAATCATCAATTAATCAAGTGAAAATAAAGAGTATAAAGAAGGGATTACAAATTGATTTTATAGTATTTCACAATTAAACTTTGCTTACCTGACTCTCCAAATAATTTATAGAATTTTGTTAATATCTTCTTTCAATAAGTGAAGAGAAACCTTGTTACAATAATCTTTGATTGATTAAAAAAATCCTCTTTTATAATCTTCTTTGAAGGATGAAGAGAAACTTCAATGCTTCTTGAAGGGTGAATAGAAACTTCAATATTTCTTGGTATACCTAAAATATAAAAATGTCAACCTTAATTTATGAAATCTCACGTCGGTTAGAGAGAAGAACAAAGTATGTCTTATAAAGGTATAGATATCTCTCCCTTTTAGACGTGTCTTCCCACAGGTGAGAAGAGCAAAATCGTGAGGGACGTAGAGCACAAAGTAGATAATATCTGTAGGCGGGTGGTCTAGGCTGTTACAAATGATATTCAAGTCGGTATCTGAACCGTTGTGCCAGCTAGGTTGGGCCCTAAGGGGGTGGAGAGTGTCAGATCCTACATCGATTGGAGAGGAGAACGAAGTATGTCTTATAAGGGTATGAATACCTCTTCCCTTTAGACATGTTTTTCTAAAGGTGGGAAGAGCAAAACCGTGAGGGTCTTGGCCCTAGGGGCAACCCAAAGTGAACAATATTTATAGACGGATAGTTTGAGTTGTTACATAATTAATGTTTACAACTTAACTTTGCTCGCTCACTTTAATGTTCAAGGGCTTTCTTTCTAATGCGAATTCTAATTCCAATTTCAATAAACCCAACTTCGTTAACTCGGATTAAGATATTTTGGAAGGAGCTAGAAATCTAGCCAGATATTTCGTTGTTGGACGATAAAAAAACACTTTTGTTTCCAAACTTTCCCTGAATCCCGATCTTCCACTGCCTTCCTCTGATGGATAACCCCTTTCCTTTCCCATCTATCGAGGTATTGAATGCCTCTAACGGTCCAGATATTCTTCGTAACTAACTAATGAATACTTGTAAATGGTAAAAAAAAAACTCTTAGAAATGTGTTATTATAGTCTTTGAATGTCATAGATGTATAACAATCAAAATTCCAACAATTTATGCACATGATAGCTCTAAAATATCGTCGGACACAAAATTTAGTTGTTGTAATGATTACTAGTAGTGACATTACAATGTATCAACCAATGTTGTGTACAAATTTAGTGTACATTAATTTTTCGAAGTTCTATTCAACCATAGTTATACATTAGTCAACCAACCTCTTAAAAATAATATATATTAGTCGACCAATATGTCTGCAAATATGTTTTCCAAGACTTTTCAAATTCTTTTAAAAATTAAACTACATTTATTTGACTAAAACTTAATAAGAAAACATTTCAAAAGTTTTTCAAATAGTATTTTAAGATCAAAAGGGTTTTCTTTAAAAAGCCAGAATTTATGCATTAAGTTCAAAATATAATAAGCTTATGCTTGAAGAATTCTTGAAATAACTAAATAGGAGATTTAAAAAAAATTACAAGTAAATTTATTGACTTGTTGTGCTTTGATTTTCCTTGATCTTGAACTTCTTCCTAACTTAATGCATTTAGTCTCCATAAATTGTTTCTTGCTCCAAAAAATTGATTGTAACCTTCTTAGTTCAACAATCTTACCTTTTTTAATAATAACAAAACATATGATATTAGAAAACCAATTTCTTAATATGAAAACAAAGTGAATATTTTACTCCTAAATCTATGCATAAAAAGCATTCAAATGTCATGAATTAGATCATTTGTTATTCATACACCAATATAGTTAAACAAAATAAAGCGCAAGTATGGTGTAATAAGATTTACCACTAATAACAAGTGCCATATCAGTGTAGATTCAAAATCAATTACTAAATACAACTATAAAATACCAATAATATTACACTGACTCCCTTTAAGTATAATACCAATAACTCCTCGTAAATACAACTACAACTAAACATATCTAATATCACTAATACTCTCTCCTTATTTTAGAAGTATTAAAAAGGAAATTGAATAGTCAAGGGAGGAAATTGAGAATCAATCAATGTGAATAAGTCCTCAATGCAATCTCATATAGGCAACAGGTTGTCACACCCCAAGTTTTCATTTAGTGTTAGCCCCGATTTTTTTTTATGATTAATTAAGCATGATTAGATTAAATAAGTTAAATTGGCATTAATTAAGTTGTTATTAAGTGAAAAGATAACATTAAATTTCTATGTGTCATTAATGAGTTAGGTGTTAGAATT
>JANIPN010000005.1:15695821-15708082 GCA_027478595.1 Erythroxylum anguifugum
CGTTCTGTTCACGGCTACACAGAACCGCTATGCGGGAATGTGCAGTACGTTCCGTTTTGGACCGACCCAAACCGTTTGATATGTTATGTGCTATTTGATTTTTGTCAATAATTGTGATGCACTGATAATGTGATGCATTCATGTTTTTGGAAATTGTTTATGATTTGTGAAAATTTTGAGATTTTTGAAGGAAGAAGAAATTGAGGTTTGTAATCGTGAAAATTTTGGAAGCTTAGAATAAATGATTTGAAAAGTGGAAAGGTTTAAGAAATAAGTTTTGAAAATTTTGCTAAAGGGCAAATGTTTTGAGAAATGATTTTTGCTTATTTTTCAATTTATAAATGTGTTATCCACTGAGCTATTTTAGCTCACCCCCCTTTCATCTCCACCTCTAGGTTTTCGAGCGGGAGATTGGATGAAAGAAAGTCAAGACTTTGTTTCGACCTTGCTCGTCTTATGTTTTATGTAATTAGGATTTTTGGTATTGTATATGGCTTGGAAAGCCATTCAAGTTCGTAGTGTATCTATTTCGTAATGTAAATGATTTATGGAGTTATGTATTGAATTTGAGGTATAAACTTGTGTATGGTTATGACATATGAAGATGATTGGGTTGTATTTGGAATGATTATGAATTTGTATATTAATTTAAAATATGAATGTGAACGGATATGAATGGGATTTATTTATGTTTTGAGATATGGATGTGATTTTAGAATAGAAAAGTGCATTAGAGGTTTGTATAAATTACCTATGAATATGGTTGGATTGTGTTGATGGATTGGAATTGATTGAAGTGCTTTAGGTATAGATTTGTGTTTGATTATGTTGGAAATCCGGACAGGAGGTCCGATGATGGTTGTTATGGTTCGATTTGATTATAGAAGTGTGTGATTTTGATTTGCAGATTTTTGGTTTTGCAAAATGCAGCCGTTATGCTGCCGAAATTTTTATGGCAAAGAATAAGAATAAGAATAAGAACAAGTTTTGTTTTAGATGATTTTGAGGTATTTGTATGATTAATCAAAATTAGATGAATTGAGTTTGGTTTGAGGATGACGTTCCAAATGGGGAAATTATATTGTTTTGATTTATATAAGATTGATTAGAATGAATTAGAAAAAAAAATTATATCGATTTTCGGTTTTGGATTAGTCTTAGAGTTCTAACGTGACGAGGATTTTCAAGAATTTTCGTTACCGGATGTCGGACTTTGTTTGCTTCGATTTCGATTTGAATTCGATTCGTACTTCGCTTCTACTTCGATTCGATTTGCTTTTCGTTTCTGCTTTGATTTCGTTTCATTCCACTTTCGTTTTCCGGTTGGGGTCCGGTTCCAAGATCGGGTCCGAACACATAAAGTTAATTTTTCACGAATAATAAGACATTTGTTATATAACTAAAATAACTAAATTAACAATTTCAGGTTGCCTTGAAGGTTGACTCTTATTTTTAAATCTCAATGTACTTCAATTATATATACTTTGCATTGTCTACGTTCTTTATGTTCTTACATATGATTCATCTATAAGAAGATTAACTTTATCATTTAGGTAGAAAAATAGCTTCCATAATTCTTCATACATCCTACTCTATCACAAACCTAAAGATAAAGATCCATTCTTCATTAATCAAAACAGGTTGAACGAAAATTTAGTAGCATACAATGTTGTTTATAATATATTTCTCATCATTTTCCACCTTCATACTCTAAACTCCAATATTTTACAAATTTCAAATCACTGAAATAGACAATTAGTTGTACCAAGCTCAGATAATAAGCCTAGCTATTCCTTTGGGACAAACTTACATAATGAAAATGATTCTGAAAATTTCAAAGATTCATAATAATAATAATGGAATGAGAAGAAAATCAACATATTTAACATCTTTTCTATGGCACTATATATACATTAATCATGCCTCCCAATTGAAAACAACATTATGCTATGAGTACTCTTAAAAAACGCAAGGCTTAACATCAATATGTTGTTATTGAAAGCAAAGTGATCAAAAATTAGAAGATGGAATGTTATGGATGTAGACAAGCAGTTCAATTAAGTCATACATACGTATAAAACTAGTACAATGTCTAGAAAAAATATATAATACTATCAAATATTTACACCAATTCATATTCCTACTCAAGCACCTGCCTCCACACACTAAACTATGGAGCAATCTTAATAAAAAAACCACCCTAAGTTAGTCCACAAATAGGAGATTTAGTCCACAAATAACTCAACCCACACTGAGAAAATTACAAAATGTCCAAATTATCAGGAATCCTTATACTTGTCTCATTAGACCTAGAAGGTATATAATCCTTATACTTGTCTCTAAGCACAACCAACATGATCATCCCATTTCTGAAATAAGAGTAACCTTTAGCCAAGATAATAATCATTAATATCTCAATCCCTACTGACAAAAATAAATATCTTTAATTTCTTGAACAAAAAGCTGAGATAGAACATGAGCTTTATCTATTTGCATACTTTATCCAACATTCCCTATGTTACATAAACAAACTTTCAATCATGCAAGCAATTAACGATTAAAATCTCAGATACATAAGCTTCGAAAGTTGATCATCAAAAACATGTAGCAGAAACATAAAATATGAAAATGATATTAAACATATTCCATCAAAAAGAATTCAATAGAAAATTCACCAATATATAGACAATTAGACGTAAGTAGTAACCAAACGAGTACATAATGTTTTTAAGGGAAGACTAAAATTTTTTCAATAACACCATGAAAAGCGTAATGTAATCACTCCTAGAATTAACAATGGAACATAATCAATCCAGAAAGAAATTTGGATTCTTGTGATTGGATTTGTATAGGCATGAAAACTTGTTCATCAAATAAGGCATAGAGATCTAGGCATAAAAAGCTGCCAGTCCAATAACTGCAGAAGCAGCTTCAGCTGTAAATTTAAACAAGAACTCAGATAAAGTGAATCAAACTCAACGTAAAATATAAAATGTAATAGTAGTGTCACGCATGTTCATCAAACAAGGCATAGAGATAAAAATAGATGAAAGTTGTGAATTAGGTAAACACTTGACATAGCAATTATACAACATAACAACAATTGTACAACTTAAGATTTTCTGGTAACAAATCTTTTTTTTTCATTAGTTTGATCCTCCTCTTAGGTTGAGTTGTATTGGTAGTTGTATTTTGGGATGCTTGAGTAGTAGTTGCATTAGTATTCGGAGGTTGTAACACTTGACATTGACTCCCACCAATCTATGAAGCATAAACAACCAATCCAGTAAATATTACTATCTTCCTTATAATTACATATAAGTAGTATAAATATGTATTTAAATAACTTATTGTAAGGTAGGTATTCCCACTACTTATTCCCCAAATACTACTCCACATCCTCTACTTGCCTATAAAAAAAAGGAATTATAATGTTATAAAATTAGAAATAAAGCTTAGATATTATAATTAACATTCACTAACCATTGTCTTCTCTCTTCTTAACATAGAAGATGTAGTGTTTGAGCCTGTAGATACGGATTGTGATAGTCTTTAAACTGGATGTTTATGAATATTTCATGAAGGGGCTTCGGTTTTTGGTGGCCTTCCTCTTTTTTTGCTGAATTATACACATTGAAAATAAACATAAAGTTAATTTTTCATGAATAATAAGACATTTGTTATACAACTAAAATAACTAAATTAACAATTTCAGGTTGCCTTAAAGGTTGACTTTTATTTTTAAATCTCAAAGTACTTTAATTCTATATACTTTGCATTGTCTACGCTCTTTATGTTCTTACATATGATTCATCTATAAGAAGATTAACTTTATCATTTAGGTAGAAAAATAGCTTCCATAATTCTTCATACATCCTCCTCTATCACAAACCTAAAGATAAAGATCCATTCTTCATTAATCAAAATAGGTCGAACGAAAATTTAGTAGCATACAATGTTGTTTATACTATATTTCTCATCATTTTCCACCTTCAACACTAACCTTTTATGCTATGTATAATTATCTTTGTTTGTTATTTTAAACGTGTAACTCAACCTTAATTAAAAGAAAAGTTCTTCTGATCTCAAGCGTATTCATCTTTTTTATTAAAATAAATGTTTATTACTTCTTCTTTCCATTATATAATTCCAATAATTTGTGGTCCAAAAAAATATTTAAGGTACATCAAGACAACAAGTAACCATCTCTCACAATCATATATGGTTTAATACAAATAATTAATACATAATCTCTGTAGGTGGAGCCATTATATTGTTGCTTTGACATTTGATTTGTGAAGAGAGGAGTCTCTATTCATACGATAGTGTAAGAATTGTTGCAAAGCCAGAAGAGGCATCAGACATAAGGTCATGATTTCATGTAAGCTAACAAAAGTGTTTAAGGTAACTTTTTTTATTATAAACTCCACATATTAATTGGAGTGTCTGGCTTCACTCACATTCCATTTTCTATCTTACCCTTTTCCTACCTACACACTAACACACCCTACACATCACTTTCCTTTTTTCCCCTCTCAACATATTTCAAACACCAAAACCCCCTTCTCACGGCTAGCTACTCTATCTCTTTACCATGTTCTATAGGTGAGTTAAGTTGGAGATACCATACCAAATTTTGTAACATAGGAGACATGAGATTTGTATGAATAAACATGGAAAGTAGAGATTAGATTCCTAGTTTCCTTTTTCTTACATTGCTTGATTAGACATTTTAGTATTGCTTGAGATAACTGGAAGGAGAAATAAAACAAACAGACATTTAGTTTATCATTTTCCTACAACAACGTGAAAAAAACTAACCTACACGTTGCTGACTGTGAAGGGTTAAGGGCATTGAGAAGGGGAAATTTCGATGATGGAAGATGGTGTGGGTATTGGGAGAAAATTGACTGAGAACATGAAAATACTGCGTCTGGGATTTCTTACATATGGGAGGAAAATGTCGAAAAACTTACGGATTTCGTGCATCTAAGAGGAGGGATCAAAACAAACAGATTTCGTGCGTCTCAGAGGGAGGGGCGAAACAATGATAACAAACTTAAAGATTTCACGCGTCTAAGACGAGGGACAATTGACAGATATGATTTTATATCTTCTTGAAATGATGTCGTTTTAATAATCTAACTCACTTATGCTAATTACGCTGACGTTTATGATTAATGAGCGTCCCTGGACATATGACACTGCCACGTCAGCAAAGATAACAAAGGCACTAACATCATATTAGAATTGAAAAAAAATTAAAAGTTTGAGCATTTTATTGCCACTTTTTAAAATTCAAGCTATAATTGAAAAATTGACGAAAGTTTGGGATTTTTTTGGTAATTAATCCTAAACTTAATTAGTTAAACTTAAAGTATAAAGTGTATAAGTGTTTAGGATTTCTGTCTTAAGTCGTAATCACGTCAGCAACGTAATGGAAATACTAATGTCGTACAATAATTGAAAAGAATTGAAAGTTTGAGTATTTAATTGCCACTCTTTTAAGTTTGAGATATAATTACAAAATAGAGTAAAGTTTATGGAATTGTTTTGTAATTAACCCATTTTTTTCAACCAGGTGAAGAGAAACCATCTTACAATAATCTTCAATTGGCAAAGAGGAGCAACTATACAATCTTCCTTTAAGGGTGAAGAGGAACCTCGATACTTCTCGGTATATCTAATAATGCCAACCCTAATTGATGTTTACAACTCATATAAACCTCATGTTCATTTTAATGCTCAATAGCTCTCAATCACTTCATAACCAATGAATGAATATGTGTAAATGCAAAAACTTCTTCAAACTGTCTAATTGTAACCCCCAAGTATCATAAAAATGTCTAACAACCAAAATCCTAAACATTTAACCCATACTAACTCCAAAATATTATTGGACACAAAAATAGTTATTATAACGGATAATACTATTGACATTGGTTAACCAATTTGGCACGTTAGTCGATCAATGGATACAAACTCATTGTACAAAACTTTATTTAAGTTCTTGACATATTGATTGATCTTATTTTGGATATTGATCGACCAATGTCTCTAAAACAACATATTGGTCAATCACATTTATACATTGGTCAACCGATGTGTGTGAAAATATGTTTTTAACTTTTAAAGTTCTTTCAAAGATTAAACCACATTTCCTTGATTAATTGATACAAGAACATTTCAAAATTTTCATAAATAATATTTTAAAAATTAATTGGATTTTTTTTTTAAATAAAAACTTTGATTCCTATTGGTAAAAGAAAAGATTTACGCGTTAAGTTCAAAACGTAAAATGCTTATGCATGAAGAGCTCCTAAAGCATTAAAATAATCGAATAAGATATACAAGAAAGATAACAAGTATTTTCGTACACTTGTGCTGCTTTAATATTTCTTGATCTTAGTCTTCTACTCGACTTGAATGCAATTGGTCTCCACATATTGTTTCTTGACTTCATTTCATGTTACTTTCTTTTAAAACATCAAGGAATAAATTATTAGTAGCAACTATGTTCTATTATCATTAAAACATTTATTTTACCTTCTTTTAGTTCAACAATTTTGAATAGATGAAAATTTAGACGGAGATAATTTTTTGTTTATTGTATATCACGTCAATACTAAAGTAACACAAATCTATTATCTATTTTTTTATTAAACATTTGAATCTTATTATGTAATGTATATGTCAGTGACAAAGTGAAATCTATTTGTTTGATTAAACTTAAATTAATTTTAATATAACTTTTAATAAACCTTAATTTGATTTAAATAATATGATTTTATCCTAATTAAACTCTTTTATGTTTAAATGTGATAAAGTGTCACTTATTTACGTAATTAAATTAAATTAATTTAAATGTAATTTTGTTTAATTTTTAATAAACTCTAATTTAACCAAAATAATATAATTAAACTCTTTTTAATCTTTTTTTAATAGAAACTCTTTTTAATCTATACAATCCTAATTACCGTAAATTCTTATATTGATAAACCTTTTCCACGCGATGTGGAAGAAAAAAATCCTAATTTCCCGTGTTCCTAATCCGAAAATCGACATGCACGTCTTTGGCTTGGTGACTCGTTGGAAGTAGCACACATGGAAGCTTCTCCGACAGTATGGTGACTGACGAACAGTTCCTAGTTCGCATCCCCGGCAACCTGCTCGACGGAACTGTTCCACTCCTTTACGCAGACATTACATTACAATGTCTAGTCCCTTGAGATATTATGGACTCGACAAACAAGGAACTTACTTAGGTGTGGCTGGACTTGGTGGATTAGTCAAATTTGCCAAGGTAATGGG
Organism: Erythroxylum anguifugum; assembly: GCA_027478595.1. Lineage (NCBI taxonomy): Eukaryota > Viridiplantae > Streptophyta > Magnoliopsida > Malpighiales > Erythroxylaceae > Erythroxylum > Erythroxylum anguifugum. Next base: position 15,703,133 of record JANIPN010000005.1, read on the forward strand.
AATTGGAGCCAATTCCCATTATTTGCTTTGTGATCGCTATCATTGTTGTTATTGTGAGTTGGGATTACCTTAAGAATTGCTAAAGAACCACTCGGTTACTGTATCACCACCGCATGTTTTTGGTTCCGAAATAATATGGGATGTAGAGTTTGTCTGGTTTCCTTTATCAACCGAAGAAATTGAAATACTAATTTAACCTTCACCGAGAAGTAAGGTTTTGAAACTTAGACTGAACGTCAAATCGGAGATTTTACTGATCACCGGTTCAACCACCGGTCGAATCGGTGTGACGTCATAATTACGCAATAATTATATTTAATTGTATATATAATATATAATATTAAAAAATAGAAAAATATACGAAATAATATAAATTTCTATATTTCTGTCAGATTTATGGAGAAAATGTGAGTTTTACTTTTAAAAGAATCAAAAAACACATCAACGTTTTAGAAAGAAAAAAAAAAGCAACAAAAAAAATTCATTAAACCAGTGACTAACCGGTTCGATCAGTCCCGATTTAACCGGCCGATTCGACCGGTTCTTACCAATTCGCATTGGTTCAATTAGGGACTAATTTTTAGGAATTACCTAAACTGAATAGCCTACCAATTACTGGTCGAACCAGTTGAACCGGTCAGTCTGATCCAGATTTCAAAATCATGCCGAAAAGCATAGTCCATCTTTGTCGTAATAACTTCCGGTGCAAACCTTGGTCTATTGAATTCAAGGAGTCAATAGACGAGGCGAGGTTTGTGAACATTTATGGAAAGAACAGATCGCTGTTCTATTTATTATGTTGTTACTCTGATTCATCTAATCTCAATACTACTAGGATAATTGGTATGAAACCACCGCCACCATCGTTCATGTCTTGAACAGCACCACCAAATCCACTAGTAATATTGGGAAGTGAAAAACTATATCCAACGTGGAACAGTCAGAGCTGGCGGATGGATTAAGGATTAGGGACGAGAAAGGTGTTAGAATCAAACTTGTATTTTGGTAAAAATATTCAAATTAAATTTACTAAAAGACTTCATATATTAAAGCTGCATGTCAAAACTTTAAAGATTTAACTTTGAACAATAAAATTTCATCATTTTAATCATAAAAAATCACGTATCAACATAATGGCCGGGTTCTGAGAAGAGCTGGTTGAGATGATCAAAACATAACAGAAAACAAGATTCAATTCAAGTATCCATTTATGAATTTGAATCCACTTGCATGGTACAATCAATAAACTTTACTAACAAAAATTCCTCTAACAGGATTTCCATCCCTAAATCAAATTATACAACAACTATCAACCATACATACTGTCAAAGTCATCATGCCTCCAATCCATCATTCAGATGGAGGGTCATTTTTATGTTCATGGATGCTAATTCAGCAGCCAAATATCTGAAGACGTAAGGCATTGCAACTGTCTCCATTCCCTTGCTTGTTTGGCAGGCATGACATGTTACCCTTTTCGAAGCATTTGAGGTTGGAGGTAAGCCACCTATATCCCGCACTGCTCGCTTTTGTGGTTGGATAAACGAACTTGTGAGTACACTCCCACATAATGAACACACATCAGCAATGTGATAGTCTGAACATGTGTGCAGCCTATCATGCAACAAGTACGCAGCTCCATGAGCCAGCATAGAATCTCGTTCCATTTCTCCAAAACGGATACCTCCACCACGTTTTCTTCCTTTGATTGGCTGTCTAGTTATCTGATCCACAGCTCCAGTTGCTCTCACCTGCGTATTCCTCGAAATCAAACATACACATATCGAGTGAATGTCATACAGGGAAAGGCCATTATTAAACTTTCTCAAGCACCTCTAACATAGCCAAGAGCAGTCACGGGGAGGAATTGGATAATGATATTAACAAAAAAGGGAATGAAGTAAAGTTCGCAAGCTGAGAGTAGGAAACCAACATAAATACAAAATGGGGTTGGATATTAATCATAATGGAGATTTGAGGAGCAGGAAAAAGGTACTGTACAAATAATTGAAAGCATCACAAAGAAACATAGATCACAGTAAAACAAAGATTGTAAATTGGTGCTTGAATACCAAATGTACGACACAAAAGAAGTAAATTGTCACATCAACTGCAGGCAGCAACTCTAACCTGGAATTTGTCTGCAACCATGTGGCGAAGCCGCTGATAATAAACAGGCCCCATAAATATTTCACATGTAAGTTCGGTCCCATAAACCCCGCTATATAATACCTCAACTCCATGATAGTTGAACCCATGAGACTTCAGCATGTTGCCAAGTTCATCAACTAGTGACTCGGATTCTGAGTTGGTTTCTTCTCCTTTACTTTTCTTGACTGAACCAGCAAATGGTGTTGCATCAACAAACTTCCCATTTAAACTCCCTCCCTGAGACAAAAATTATGCAAGAACACATTATTCTTTTCTGCACTTTCTTCAAATTATTGCTAAAGAAAAACAAGTTACCAGATAAACGAAGTGAACAATCACATTACATCCTATCGGAGCCTTTATGCTTTCAGATGTACCAAAATTTCATTTTTCTTTAAGAAAACAAGAGCATCAAGTACCAGAAACCAAATTGCATTTATTGGATAAAAATGATGAAAAAAACAAGAGGCAAATAAACTAATGAGGTGGAGGTAGTGACAACAGTAGACAACTTTGTATTAAGAAATGGTTCAAGCAGGAAACTAATTTCAAATTTGGCTTCTCTTCCTCGATTCGTTATTAAGTAAGGCACTAAAGGATTCTTCCTTATTTCAAATTTTGCTTCTCTTCCACGATTTGTTATTAAGGCACTAAAGGATTCTTCCTTACAACAGTACAAGTCCTTTTCTGCTCTATGAATTTCTAAAACAATTTTATCAACACACAAAGATTAGCCCCCTTTTTTATATAAGAACTAGTCCATTCTCCCTGTGGACAAATTCACAAGGTATCCTGCTTTTTAACCTTTCACATGTACAAATGTGTCCCCGACATTTGAGCAAAAGCATTTTTAGAATTAAGTTTATGACAGGAAAGTAGTGTCAAATATAAGCTTGAGCAGAGTTGGGAGTACGGTTTCCAATCATTCGTCTTTCCCAGGCCAGAATATAAACCTAACGATAAAAATCCCCACACCTGGGGTGATGGAAAGATCATACTTCGTGCACAGAGTATTGCTCCAATATCCCTTTTAGTAGTAACCTTGCTTGGCATAAAGCTTTGAAAAGATTATATACTATGGTCTTCCTTCTTTCTATGCTCAAACTGCTGCAAGCTTCAAATCTTTAATTGGGATTTGAGTTCATTTCAACAAATATCTACATTTTTTAGTAGTACAAGGGCATGACACTAATAGTAAAAGGACATGAAAACTGTTCTCTTTCTGCATTAGGTGAAACACTGCACATTTACATTCTTATAAGTGGAACAAGAAAAAGTTGCTAACGTATGTTTTCTAAACACGCTTTTATTATCATTTCAAAGATTTATTAATCTACATACCTTAGCAGCAACACTTTCCAAAAGCATTGCAATAGTCATTCTCGAAGGGAATGCATGAGGATTGATTATCAGATCAGGACGCATTCCAGTAGTTCCAGAAAACGGCATGTCAATATCTGGCCATAATTGGGAGCAGACACCCTTCTGTCCATGTCTACTGCTGAATTTGTCCCCAATGATTGGATTTCTAGTATGACGAAACCGTATGTTCACCTGCTTAGGCAAAGAAGCAATAACTCAAAAGGGAAAAAAGAGTACTGAAATAATATACAAAAACCTATTAACTGAATGGAATAAACGATTTCATGTTCTTCAATGTATTCCCATAAGAAAAATCAAATATAGAAAAGAGAATAAACTTACCTTTTGAAGATGCTTCTTGTTTTTTGTATCAACAGCAACGTAATCAACAATAACAGGGTCTGAACCTTTTCGGTTATTCGTTCTGGTTGTGTTTGTTACCTCATTGTAAACGCTACAATAGGGTTCATTTGGATGTATTTTCTGAAACCCAAATTGAAAGAATGGATCATAATCTCACAAGATAACAAGTATGCATGTGCATGTGTAGAAAACAAGAATGAAAAACATAAATAAGAATAACAAGAAGACAGAAGAAAAGGAAAATTTAGATAAAAGGAGGCTAACCTGACCAACATATGGAAGCCCATCAGAATCAATCAAAGAATGCAAGGATTTATCAATGTTGCTTCTTTTGAACATTTTTTGTGCTGCACCTGACCTACTACTCTCATCAGCTAAATCAATGGTCTCAGTCTGCCACATATATTAGGAAATATGGTTAAAGATAGGATAATCATATTCATTACAAAATGCGGTTAAAGATTGAATAACCATACATTTTAGGAGATACAATTAAAAGATTGGATAAACACATAAATTAGGAAATAGGTAAGATGGTTATCATTAGAATAGCATTGATTATGAGTACTGCATTTAGGACTCATTGCATGATGAAAGAATGAAAATTAGGCACTTAAAATGTTTTGTCATTTGAGCAGATATTTTCAAAGAAATAAACAACATTTTCAGGTGAAAGAACCAAGAGCATAAACTTTGTTTATTTAAAGTTTAGTCCTATTTCCTAGAGTAGAAAGAATTCTTAATTATCCTCCCAAGGTAAACCCCTTCCAGTAAGGAATTTGATCTAGGACTCCCACAAGTATTCTAATACACAAACAGATCCTTCGTTTAATATCCCACCATGAAGCCTAAATTATGAGAATTATGACGAGTACTATAAATTTGTTTTAACGGTGATATGGTATTCTAAACTCTTAGACTACGACAACAAAACTCAAAAGTTAGGTGCTTCGTAGTTAAGAATTTATGGTAAGCTTATTTCATATCACAAGTCAGTAAGATACATCACTTTAGGCCTATAATTGTTCATGAACTATACTTATTACCCAAACATAAGCCTACAATTGTTCATGA
>JANIPN010000005.1:15708092-15720103 GCA_027478595.1 Erythroxylum anguifugum
CACACATACATATTGCTTTGGATGTCATGCAATATATATATATATATATATATATATATATATATATATATATTGATGATAGTGATAATAGTATAGAAGCTAATATTGGCAAACTAACTCGGGTCAAGTACCATGTAGTATAAAGCTGATGTTAAGCACGAAAAATATAAAAATAAGAGAGGATAGAAGGTTGACCTCAAGCAATGGAGCTGTACATGCAGCAAGAACAGATATAAACTTCAAGAACTTGTGTGTTTAGTTTTTTTTTTTTTTTGGGTTAATAAATGCAAACCTGATATATCTGTCCATGACACATTCCACGTTCTACAGATGACTTGTTTAAAATCATGGCATCCTCCATATCATATCTGGTAACATAAATTGTTAGAAGAATTGGTAAAATAACTGAATCATATAAGTTATTCAACATTTACCCCGTATATGCAAGGACAGCCACTATTGCATTTGTGCCGTTTGGATACTCATCAATATTGTACTTTGTATATGCACTCGTGCGTACAATAGGGGATTGAGGAGTCTGCAAATGCCCAGAATACATATAGAACGATGAGCAAAAAGGCAAACCACAGCAAACAGAAATGCATCAACAAATTACATCATTTTCTAATGTCAAGAACATGGTTTCTGAACAAGTTGAACCGCAAGCATACCTATTACAAATGTGAATGCAAATGCTTCTATTATTCAGCTAAATTTCCATACCCAACAGGATTAGACCAAGTTATGGACACTGGCAATACATGTAATAGATGGAGTGGCACCATATCAACTGTATCTATTCTGGAGGCCATGAGGAGTTTTGGCCATATGCCAATTGCCAAAGAACCATATTCCTGCTTATGGGATCTTTCTATCACTAAAATGAAGTTTTGGAACTAAGACTTGATCAAAAAGAAAATGGAAACCCAGAAAAAGTTGTGTGTTTAGTAGGTTGTAAATTCAACAAACAAAAATACTCTTAACGGCTGACTAGGAATTTTGAACTATGTTGTCCTGCTATCAATCCACGAGTATTTCAAGACCATGCATAAAATTCCAATCTTCTTCCACTTATTCAAACAAGAAAATGAAAATGAGGGTTATATAAACAATAGACTATTGCATCACCTAAAAGCCATTTACAGAAATGTACTTATATTTCTCCATCCTTAACCAAGGTCTCGAGTTCGAGTCTTGGGAATGGAGTCGCTTTAAATAACTCGTGAGGGAGAGCTTTGCCACCCGAAAGGGTCCTACCCGGCTCGACTCAGGATTAGTCGGCCCTCTGAGGTACCGGATACCGAATGGTTTACACCAAAAAAAAAGAAATGTACTTATAGAAACTCATCAAGGAAGCCAACACTAAGAACATTAAAGAAAACAATTATAAGACATACCTGAAGATGGTATAGCTTCTGATCAGCACGGAAGGGAAGAGATTGCAAAGAAAAACCCATTGTTTGCTTTGCCATCTAAAATAAACAAATTACAGACTTAGAATATTGAATTTAATGAACATTACAAGCAAATGTTATCGACCATACACCACTTTTATGACCCCAAATTATATCAAAACCTGACACTGGTACATATTTCGTGGGCTTTGATTATGATCTGACCAAGGTGTTAGATTAGCAACCACACTAAGCATTGCAGTTGGATGAATTTCTTCATGAGTTGCAGGAAAAGTATCACTTCTTCCACCATTTCCACCATCAGAACATCTTATTTCCATAAATACCTATGCTTCGATAAAACAAAAACAGAAGAAAAGGTAGCAAGTTAACCACTGCAGCTGAGCCATGAATAATAAGTATACCAAGCAGACAGTGTACTATTATCTGTTAACCTGTTCAAATGGGCCAATAAGTTCAATATCTCGACCTCCCTCTGAGGAAATAGAAAGATTCCGAACTGGACGAATGAATCTGGATGGTGATGTGGAGAGGTATAAACCAGGATATGCACCACCTATGCTCAGAGGAACATATCCAACCTCCAAATCACCAGGGATCTGCATTATTCCATCCAAATATCTTTAAGGAAAATAATCCACTATTTTAAAAAGTACTGAGGTTTATAACCAATAAAAATAAACCATATGAAAGGGAAAAAGTCCAGCTAGGACAAACCAATGAAGGAGCCAACACTTTCAATCTTCGTAAATGAGCAACAACTTTCTCAATTTCACTGGAGCGTATAAAACCCACAACACGGCCATCTAAAAGAACAGACAGAACTTCGGGAGGACCAGGTTGCACAAGCTTTGGCAATGAAGAAGTCATTCCAAGACCAGTCAGAACATTGAGAATAGATTTTCTTATATCAAAAAAATCTTTTACCAGCCCTCGTGAGTCAAAGTATGATGTAACTCCTGGTACAATAAGTGAGAAAAGGAACAAAATTAGAAGTAATACCCTAGATGAAAATACCTTGAAAAATTGAAGTGGAATATTGAAGGCAAATATTCTTAATCAGCCAAAATGCGGAACTAATGTAATAAAAGTTCACCAAGTAGAACTAACAAACATAGAGTTAGTATGAACTTCTAAAGCACAATTGCATCAATACAACAGACCTTGTCTGCATGGAAAGACAATGTCCAAATATGAAAAAGTTTCAAAATTTCATTAGAGAAAAAAACTTAAAGCATCCCGCAAATAGGAATGATGATGAATTCCTTCCTAACTTTTTTCCTCAAATCATCTTTATTCCTCTTGAAGCCTGTATTTTACATAGTCTATATCTTTTCTTTCTCTATTCTATATCTTTTTTTTCTCTCTATAATCTTTTGCATGGATAACAGAGAGCAAACATTAAGATAGATGGCAAAATAATCTATGTATCTTAACCTTAAGTACTGTATCAAAAGAGATACTGTACTCACTAGTATCATGCTGAGACACCATGCCTTCTACATAACTATTAATTATATATGTGACACCATTGTTATAATTTAGTGATCTTGTACTTTCAGCATTGACACAGCACAAATCTTCTGCAGTCTAATTTGAAAATCCCAAAAATGTTTCAAAAGAACTTAATTTTTTCAACGGACATGTAAGGCTCTGAATTTTGTATTTTCAAGATTTGAAGCCTCCTCATTCCATTCAGAAACATCTTAACTGCTTAACTGACATAATAATTTAAATTTGCTTTTAATATCCCAGGAAGAAGTACCAAGACAACCAAAAATAAGTAGACATGAAGTTGTTTATTAAAGAGGATTGAAATAATTGATTAACATCCAATTAAGAATTAATATTAGAAAACAAATCCAATGAAACAAAATGTTTACAAATATTGCACTTACGACAATAACAAGTCATATGATTCAATAGGCCACATGGCTCCCCATCAGGTGTATGAACAGGGCAGAGAAAACCCCAAGATCTGTTGATGAATAGCATAACACATCATATATTATTAGAAATACCACATAACTGACCAAAAATAATTATAAGTTGCTGCATACTCAGGTAGCAGCTTCCGGACACTTGTTGTGCGAAGACCTGCAAATGAAGCCCCTCGATGCACAGCTCGGAAAAATGATAAAAACCGTAGAAAATTAAGCCTCTCAGCTTGAACTGTGAAACCAGCCCTCTAATAAAGCAAAACATAACAAGAATAAATATTTTCTAATTTTATCAAAAATAAAAATATTAAACAAATAATGCCAAAAAAGTCATGGTTCTTAAGAAATATGAATCCGGTAAAGTAGGAGCCAGCAATGATTACAACAATCTACAATGAAATATATCAGAACAGTATAGCACATAGAAGCAGGTATTAGGACTTGGTGCGACCCACCCAGATTGAATATTACATTATTTCAGAACCAAAACTATGTTCCTCAAAGGTTCAAGCTGATATCACCCTTTTTTGCATTCCAAAATAAAGAAAACACCAGGTCAGCACAAAACTTATTTCAACCCAAGAAATAATAATAATAATAACAAAGCATTGACGTAATGAGGATCCCCTCCAAAACTTTTTCTATAACCCCTGAATAAAAATCATCAGGGATCAGTAACAACTTCGTATCAATACCAACTTATTGTTTAAGAAATGTCAAACAAATTTGGGTTCCATCAGGACCCCCCCATGTGGTATCTACTTTTCAAAAAACTCCCTGTGATTTTAATTTCAATAAAGAGGCCTGTAGTTAAATAATTGGTTAAATAGGCACATTCCTCAATATTCTATCTGTAATTGCAATACAACTTTTGTTGTTTCCTTTGCTAGTTACTGTTTACATTAAATTACATTACTCTGTTCAAAATCTTTCAATATAATACAATAAAATATGATTGAAAGGGCATTTTGACTAAATATCAAACCAGAATATCCTCTTTGATGAAATTGAAACCATAAGGGCATTACAAAAGTGATACCGCATAAGGATCTTGTGTAATTAACTCAACAATTTTGGGTACCATGACTACCCACGAGTAACTGGAAGCAAAAATCAAAGATTACTGAAAATCCAACTTTTCAAGAATACCATTTTGGAAACCAAGGGCAAAACAAAGGCATCTCTAGTTTGAGTAATGCATATTGCCATCAAAACTAACAAAACAGAACCATAGGACAAAAGCCAAGATTACCGAAGAGAGATTTCAATTTGCAAACCATATACAATGACAGAAAATATACAAATAGCCTAAACATACACTTAAATTCACCTGTCAAGAAAAATATAAATCCTTTAGCAAAAGATAAGAGTCATGCTTGATGAAAATCTAAATTGCACAATTGGCTGTGCCAGAAGTGAAGTACCATTCCAAGTCGATATATACTTTTCCATAAGATTATTCCTATAATTTAGAAAAAATAGATAATATGATGCTGTCAATTATGTATGCCACTGAGAAATCCCAATTAAGGAGTCCATCACAAATAGGTTAATACCTGCTGCATATCTAGACCTGATTGTGTAGCTAGTCTTCCAGTTTTCAGCAAGTTTTCCACTGCTAAGCCAATTTGTGTTGCAGGGTTTTTATCAATGAGCTTCTTAACATCTTGTACTGCATTTCCCCGCGCAACAAAAAGATTAAGTGTTAGAAAATACTATGACCTGCTTTAATAATATTTCTAAAATAGATTACACTAATCAATATGACAGTAATTAAACTGTTGTTGTTCCAGGAATCCAATTCCAATAATTGGATACAGGCAGTCAAATACCTGCTAAGAAATTAAAATTTTTCTTTTTTCCAAGCTCTTCTTGGACAAGTTTTTTAGCCTTGCGCATCCAATCTTCTAGTTTTTCCTACAAACAAAAAAGAACCAAGAATTCATATTACGATTCTGTAAGTTCTGAACAAACTGAGCTCTGACTATAAGAGAATCTGATTTCCAAGATAGCTGGTGAATCAAGGGACAGACTGCAGCACAGCATACAACTAAATCCACATTTCGACACATGTACAAGCACAACTTTCAGTTTTAGACAAGTTATAGAAGTCACTTCTTTTTTCTTGGTCAGTTAAAGAAACACATCAAACAAGGGACATGCAACACCCATCACCCTCCATTGGAATAAAAGGCTGAAATTTTCCTATGCTATCAACATAAAAAGCATATGCCAGCAAATAGAGGCAAAACTAGAAACTTGAACCCCCAACCCCATCCAGCAGAACATCTATTCATATTAACTGAAAGCAAAAGGACTTCCTCATTTATCCAACAAACATTGTCTAACTTTTGGTTGCCAACTTTGGCTTAAAACTGGCATTAACAGAGTTAAGTTTTAGTCCTGCCTTGAGATAGATGGTTATAAGGTGCCCAGGGAGTAAGACTTCTTGATTCTGCAAGGAATCTGGATTGTCTGGCGCTGAAGTCTGATCCGTAAAAGAGAAAAGCTTCTGCAACATGAAGCTAAAAACAAAAAAATCATTTGCAAATCAAACTAAGACATAATGGAGAATCTTAAACTAGAAAAAGAAAAAGAAAAAGAGTAAGTGATACTATTTCATAGGAAAAAGGTATGAAAATGATTATAAATGAAATAATCAAATGAAGTTAAGACAAGGAACATACATGAGAAGATTGAATTTGTCATCATAATTATTAAGATGAATAAAGATGTAGTCCTTTAGAACAGTATGAGCCACCTAAAAGAAACAGAGTTAGGGAAAAGACGAAAAAGTTAGACAAAACACCTAAACTAACAAACTCAGGTACACACACTTTGGAGAAGGTTCACAAAAGAACTCCCATCATTTCAGAAACAGAGAAGGAGAACTGCAGGAAATGTAATTCAGCTCACATTAGAGGGAGTTTCATTCTCCAGTCCATCTACAACTGGTTGGAAATGCTCTCCTACAACGAAAACCAACTAAGAATAAGTTGATGTAGCAATACAGATAATTAGGTAGTTGAAAAAGTAAGTACCTATATGTTGCAAACAGTCATGCTGAGTGAAAAGAGACAAGTCCCGAACTTCATCAAGAATAATCTTTGCTCTTTCAGCAACAAGCTCGGAGCCAACAGCTCCCTTTACCTTGTTGTATTTCTCGTTATAGCAACATGTTAATTTCTCATAGATTTCACGATCTGTAGTATCGACAAGAGCCTGTTAGAAGTATAAAAGAAGTACAGTAAGTACATAAGGAGAGGTAGAAGTATTATAGTTTCTGCTCAACACCAGAAAAAAGTATGAGCAAATTAAGTATAAGACAAATCTATCAAGAATTTGGGCTGGAAAAACGGCCAGTATCACACTATTAAGTTCAAAAAATAGCATTTTATATCCTCATTTTATTTGCATTTCATTTAAGAGAATGGTGAGGGGTCATGTTGAAAACCTAAAGTTTTCAGTACCAATTTAGCTTGTTTTCCTCTTACCCAAATCAATAGACCATGAAGATCTATAAGTCCCAGATATTTTAGCATGGTCACACGCTTAACTAAAAAATCCACCATTTGGCAAAAAGGTGTAAGTTCCCTTTTGCCAGGTATTCTTCTCCAAAAGGACTGGGATAGCAAAGAAGCATGTTTAAATGTACCCCAATCCACCCATTTGAAATAACTGAAATCCTCCCACCAATTTTCATGATATGTAGTAAGCAAGCGAGGACAGACGAAAGCCACAGTGAAGCCATCCATTTGCAAGTATTAATAAACATGCGGATTTAGTGGCAACAAAATATGAAATACAGGAAATAATAAAACTACAGAAAAGACATAATTACAGCTTCCACATTTTCTTTTAAAGCCAATGCATAGACAATACATCTGCAATTCTTTATTTGTGTGAAACAAAACAGTGTAGAAACTAAAAATACGCCTTACAAAAAGAATGGCAGTCTTATAGAAGTGAGACTCCAATGACAGAACTAGAAATGCACACTACCTTAAGAACCATGCCAGCAGGAAGCAAGTATTCCCTTCCCTCTATCCTGCAAAAGGAAAGGGTGAAACATAAATTAAGTTTACATTTTCGTTACGAGCCCAGAATTCATTCACGCCACAGAAGTGAGATGCTTACCAAAATCCAAGTCTAGCACTTCCATTGCGAAGGTAATGCAGTTTAACTGTTACAGAGGATTGATCTATCAAAGAAGATTGATACTCTCTCACACACCTAAGATAAAAATTTCATAATCACAACAGAAGGATTCAAGAGTTGAAAAGGGTACGAAAAGCTTGATACAATAGGCACACCTTTTATCTTGAAAGCAGTTCATTGTGTCAATATGAACAGAATGTAAGTCTAACAGCAAGCATTCACAACTAATAAACAATAATATGAAAAAACAAGGAGAATATAAAGTCAACATAACATGAGCATCATGAATGAAAGGTTACCACTAGAAAATACCAAACAATGTTGAGCCATTGGGACACCATGATCAAGATGGAATTCTTGCACTCAATCTATGTATTGTGTTCCGTCAAAACCAATAGGAAATAAAAAGGCAATGAAACCAAGAATTCCTTTAAAACCAAAGGCCAGGAATGCAGGTAGCCTGTGAAGAATTGGATTATATAAATAGATGACATAATTCATGAACAATTAAGGGACACATAAGCTGAACAATTTGATACCAAGGGAAGCAAGTTTTATTGATCCAACCATTTATAATGAACAACTGTGGACAATGTCTATTTGAAAGAATCAGCAAAAACAGCTGAAGAAAGAAAGTGAGCCGAAATTTAGGTGTTTAATGTTAGATGCATCCTTCTCCACTCTCATGGGGTAATAAAATGTGGAAGAACCGAGGCTTCTAACAAATCACAGATGACAAAAGGTTAAAGAGTTGCAACTAAGAACTAATCAGCAACAAAAGATATAAAAGATCAATTGTCAAGAATTTTCAAACAACATTTGCCGAATTTGCAAGGAGATGACAAATCAAGTTTCAAAAACTATTAATTTGCACTTTCTAGATATCAAGGAAGCATATTAACAATTAGCAGTTCAGGAATATGAGATAAAGTCACCAAGAGTATGGACCTTATCACAACTGCTTTATCAGTGAAGCCTTCCCTTCTATCACGAAATGAACTCCTCACCATACTCATAGGCTGGAACAGAAAATAATGGTTCAGTAATGTGGCACTTGGAAATAAGCAAAGTTAATGAATCAGGCCCATGAGCAAGAGAAAGAAATGCAAGTCAACATCAATCCTTGTTCAAGCGTCTATATTGGCAGCTTTTGGTAGCCCAATACTGCTTTTTTCCACTCAAATCTTACTCCGGGCATAAATAACATATTTCATAGACACTATCTTATATCAACAAGCTTTACTAGATGAAACCACTACCAAAGGACTACATCAAAGTATCAAAGGGAAGCATATGCCAAAGAGGTGAGAGCAGAGAGAGAGAAAGAGAGAACCACACATACATAATTGCGCTTCGGCATTATTAGAAGTCGAACAACTCTCTCCAGCCCATTCAATATGAAGTAACTGCATGTGACAATAGAATAAAATAAAATATGGAAACTAACTGCAATATAAACAAACGAAAACTGTAAAACAAAAAGATTGACCAACTGTATATTGATCAAATTATGGCCTTATTGCATCACTCAGCATTAATTATGCAACAGCTCCTCCCTACCATCCTGCAACACCCTTTTATTGAATGTGAACTATTTCAGTTGACAGACTACAGGAAGCATGGTGGTATCATTGTGTGCATGTACAGGCAAAATATGTTATAAACATTCATATATAGCTGACAAGACAATATAACAGCCATTAGACAGACTTATTTCTCCTATTTTCTTCAGCCTTTGAATTTTTCTCCACTCTTTGGCCCTTCAACCCACATTCCATCAACTTCCATCTCATATTCCAAGTAAAAACTTTATACAAGATCAACGAGCTGAATTCAAATGTTTAAGATATTTGACCCATAACATGATACTTACCCACCCATTTCTGCTGCTTCTTCTTTGAGTGAGATCAACTTTTGGGAATCAGCACCTCTTAAGTGACAAAGCTTTGACTGTTACCATAGTTACACATTATAAATCGAAATGAAGAATATTATGGTCTAAAAGACATGATAAAGAAAAGCACATACATCAATACATGCATATAGTTCCTACAATGTCAATCGTTCTATGATTTATTAGATTACATACAAAACAATATGCTATTTTCCACCATTAAAATTCCTTTGACCTAAACATATTTCACATAACATTGAAACATCAAACAATCACAAAAATATGTTTACTAAAAGTTATAAGAATCCATTTAAACACTTATTTAGAACCATAAAGTAAAGATATGTGCAAAACTTGCTAGTGCATGTTGACATTATAAACTCCCTCCCTTTTACCAATGGTAAAATAAGAACAACAAAATTATTTTCCTGTGGCTCTTCCAACACAGGGAAGAAAATGAAAAGAAAAAGAGATTTTCACATGGATTTCTGGTTTTCAAACAGTCATCTTACAACAATTAAAACTAGATAAGTCAATCAAGTGAAAAACAAAAAGCTCATGTCTTGAAGGTACAGAGACCCAATTCTTGAGTTCAGATATGACAGTTCAGCTTAGAATTCAAATCAGGCCCAAAATTATATCAAAAGAATTCGTGTGATTGAAAAGTAAATTAAAAGTAAACAAAACAGAAACAAGACCAACAGAATCCTTACCTTTAACATTATAGGCAGGTGCCCAAAATTAATTTTTTCTCTTATAACAGCTCGGCCTTGATACTGAAAGCAAACATCTGCCTCAAACCTTCCTGTATATGAAAGCTTAGCCTGTCGACACTGTTCAAAAAGAACTAAATTACACCCATTAGCGGAATACATACGCTCAAATAAAGTAACAAATAGTTACTTACTTCAAATGGCAACAAAGCAGCCCGCTTCGTGGAACCGTGTTCTTTCTGAGGCTCATACAATCTAGGATTACTCAAGAAAAGTAAGAAAAGAAGTTAAGGATACAAACATTTAACAAGTGATCTAAATCATTTATCGGTTACCAACAACGTTAAAAAAAAATTTTGGAAAAACCAACAACATTAAATTGATCACAAGGATATGAGAAAGAGAGGTATTGGTGAAGGAATCATGAATCCTGAGAGGTTTGATATTATCCAACATGACTTCAAGACCCCTATCGACCATGTAATCGTAGGAGTCTATATGGTGTGTCACAAGCTCCTCCAACTCTTTGTAGTTGTTATTCATTGCCATTCCCACGACAAACCGTAATTATTCTCGTCACGCGACCACCAAAATACCCTTTCCAGCAGATAGCCTTGTAGTTTAGAGAAAAGGAGACGAAGAGAACAAGACTGTCACGGGTTAACTACAGGGGACTGAAAGTTCAAAGGAGGAGAAGCTATGTAGGGTTTATACTTAATAGGGTTTAGTGAAAAAAGAAGGCAAGGATTTGGTAAGAGCAGAATATTTGTACGGTCCGGGTCCGAGTCCAATTTAAGGTTAAAATAAACTCCACTATTTTAGGTCGTCTCCAACCATGACATTAAATTTTTACCCCAAATAGAATATTTTTAGAATCCTTTTATACCAAATTTGGTATTATTCCAACTATTTATATCAAATTTTTTTAAAAAAATATACCACAATAATTTAGTTATTAACTAAATTAATTTATATTTATACAACCACAATAATTTAGTTATTAACTAAATTAATTTATATTTATACAATAATTTTTATTTATTTATTTATTTATTAAAAATAAAATAAAATCATCATTCTTAATTAATTAACATATAGTTTATATTAAATTAATATTATTTACAAAATATATTTAATATTATTGAAACAACAAATTAATAACATACACAAATATAAACTAATTAAAATTTCTCATTTAACCTCTAATCATTTGAATTTTCATATTGTTCCCACAAATGTTCAATCAGTACATTACGAAGTTAATAATGAGCTTCTTTATCTTTAATTTGCCTATGCCTAGCAAGGAATTCTTGAAATATAACTATATCATCTCTATTGATATTAATTTCAGGGGCTGTCGTTTCACTCCAATCTTGTATAGTTGCTTGGTTATCACGTTCGTCCTCAATGATCATATTGTACATTATAATGCATATTGACATAATATCATGTAATACAGATTTTTCCCAAAAACATGCCGGTCCCTTTATAATTGCAAATCTTGAATGGAGAACTCCAAATGCACGCTCGGCATCCTTCCTACATGCTTTTTGC
Organism: Erythroxylum anguifugum; assembly: GCA_027478595.1. Taxonomy (NCBI): domain Eukaryota; kingdom Viridiplantae; phylum Streptophyta; class Magnoliopsida; order Malpighiales; family Erythroxylaceae; genus Erythroxylum; species Erythroxylum anguifugum. The sequence goes on from JANIPN010000005.1 coordinate 15,719,767, forward strand.
ATCTTCGTGAATAACTTTTTTTTTGGGCCTCGGGGATCATGAATGGTTTGTACCAAGGTAGACCATTTTGGATAAATACTAGCAGCTAAATTGTTGGGTCCCGAAAATTTTTTCTTTTCTTTTACTTTATTTTTATTCATTTATTTATTATTCTTTGGTTTATTTCTTAATTCTTTCTTTTAAATGGTTTAATATTTTAGAGATGGGCCTTAGTTATTTTAGTGGTATTAAAAAGTGGAATTATAAATTAGAAACTAGACCTAAAGTGTTAGATTATTAAAATTGGGCTTTAGGGCTTTAAAGGGTTAAATGGAATGAAGAAGGATGGATTAGAAGG
>JANIPN010000005.1:15773872-15792163 GCA_027478595.1 Erythroxylum anguifugum
TAACCCACTAACTCTTTATTAAAAGCCCAATTCCAAAAACCCAACACTTTAGGTCTAATTTCTAATTTCTAATCCCAATTTTAATACTAATAAAATAAATGAGACTTAAATAATTAAAAAAAAATTAAGAAATAACCAGAGAATAACAAATAGATAAATAAAATAAAATGAAATAAAAGAAAAATTTTCGGGACCCAACAGCTTCCATGCTTGCTCTAAACTCCAATTAAGACATGTGGACCATATATTCTAAATGCTCATTTCTTCAATAAGATATGGCAACACACTAAGGAATTGGTGATAGAGGTTGTGCTTGAATTCTTTAACCAAAGAAAAATGTTGAAGGAATTGAACAAGACCTTTGTTAACCTTATTCCTAAGGTACAAGCCCCTAACTTGTTTAACGATTATAGACCTATGTCCTATTGTAATACCATATAAAAAATCATTTCTAAGCTCTTAGCAAATAGTTTGAAAATTGTTCTTAAACATCTAGCTGATCCATCCTTGGAAGCCTTTGTACAAAGTAAAATAATTAGCGATAATATACATTTAGTTCATAAGTTTTTAAAAATTACAATAGGAAACATTCAAGAAAATGTTTTTCCATTAAGGAGGACTTTTATAAAACATTCGATTAACTTAATTAGGGGTTTGTCCTAATTGTAAGTTTAGGGATTTCCCTGCGAGTTTACAGATTGGATATCTTAATGCATCACCACTGTCTTATACATCATCCTAGTCAATGGTAAGCTCATAAATATTATAAAGGTAGAGGCTTACGGCAAAAGGACCCTCTTTCCCTTTACCTATTCACCTTGAGCATGAAAGTCCTTATCAGACTTGTAAAGGTATTAACTAGTTATGAAAAGAACTTTAAGTTTCACTTTGAATGTAAGCACATGCAAATTACATGTCTCTCCTTTGCAGAAGATATAATCCTATTCTTTATAATTGATCCTAACTTAGTTAATGTACTTATTACTACTTTAAACGCGTTTAAATCTCTTTCTAGATTTTCCATCAACACAAATAAAAGCCAACTTTACGTCGCCCGAGGGCTTATTCAATCTCAAATTAGATAGAACGAATGACAAGGTTGAGATCTTCTAAATCCCCTCTCACTTATCTTGGCATACTAATTTTTAACCAAAAGCTCAACTTTCACTGAATTCAAACCACAAATTGAGAAAATAAATTGAGAATTGCAAACTAGTGTAACAAAGTCTATCTTTAGTAGCAGGCACGGAGCTATTCATAGACTTGGGGGGTCACTGGGCCCCCCAAGTTTTTTTAAAAAAGTTATTTTTAATATATATATATATATATATAATGATGGAGTTATTTAAGGGTCAGTGACTCAGTGGTGTACTGGGCCCCCCATAATTTTAAAAAATTAATTATTGGGCCCCCCTATCTTAAATTCCTGGCTCCGTCACTGTTTAGTAGGAAGAGTGCAACTATGAATTTTGTCCTCCATGTTATCTATATGTTTTGATCCTTAAATGTTTGGTTCCCTAAAAGTATTAGCAAGACTATTGATCGGGTTCTTAGAAAGTTTATATGGTTAGGTAACAGTATGGGCTCTTCCTTAGCTTAGGTGAAGTGGAAAGATCTATGCTTACCTAAAGATAAGGAAGGGTTAAGAATCTTGCCTATTAAGATTATTAAGTAGGTTCAATTTATTAAGAGAATATGGAGAATTCTTAAGGACATCAACTCACCTTAGGTCAACTGGTTTCATTTCTTTTTTGTAATAGGCCAAAACTTCAAGATTATGAAACCAATAAGCAACATATCATAGACAATGTACAACATCCTAAAACTCGAAGGAAAAATCAAATTGGAATTTTATTAGGAGAATGGGGATGGAGCAGTAACTTCTTTTTGGCATGATAACTGATTAATGGTAGGCCTTTTAAGCAATGTCAGGGAGCTCTACTCATTCGTAATGTGGTTATATATTGATAGTGCTTTAATCAATGAATCTCATAATGCATATAAAAATCTAATCACTAACTCCCGAACCTCTTTAAACATGAACTTCCTACTCACTCAAGTTCAAAAGGACACAACTCAATGAAAAAGGATTAGCTATGAAATCTTTTCCAATGGATCATGCAAGAACTTATTGAGAGCTTAAGCCCTTAGAATTCCTGGGTGTAGATTGGTTTGGCGTCCACAAGCATGTCCACATACCTCATTCATATTCTAGTTGGCTCTTAAAGAAAACTTAAACACCTTAGATATGATAAAGACATACATGAACATTAGATCTACATGATAACACTAAGTAGCTCTACCTATAGTTTGTGGATGGAAAGAAATAGTAGAGTATCTCCAAAAGGCCATTACTCATAAGCTAAGCTACCTCAATTACCATTCAATTTGTTAGAAAACAAACAATGACATATAATCTGTACCAAAGATGCTGTCAATTTTTAGTAGCAAAGTGGAAGCTATCTACCAAGTAAGAAGATCAAAGAAAGATAAGACATCATATGCAAGCATGCTTTATTCTCTTTAGATATAAAAGTCTTAAGTTGAATGGAAACTATATTACGTTAAATATGGATACTATCTTCACCAATTCCTCTAGAGCACTTTTCATAGTTATTTTATGTGAGCATTTCAGTTATTCTATTGTCTCTTGATTTTTTGACAATCGCTTGGTTTAGTGCTACTTCCCTTTGACTAAATGTGTGTAATTTGTTCATCCAATATATCTTCATTTACTTTCTAAAAAATTGTTCAACTATGAAATTTATTTTTATACAATTTAAGGGAATTTTTAAAAGTCTTCTCTTTTTAAAAAAATTAAAGTTTCTTATTCAAAATTAAAAAAGAAGATTATTTTTATTCCCAATTAAAAATTCAAATTTTCATAAATAAGGTATTTTTATTTCATGTATACAATATTTTCCTTCAATTTTATTGTATATAGATTAATTTTCGTGTTTTTATGCTTTTTCATTTTATTATAGTTTCTTGAAAAATTTTTAGTTTTCTTTCATGAGAATCTTTTCTTCATTTTAATTAATTAGATAGGAAGTTTGCTTTGATTTGAATTAGTTGGTCTTTCAGAGCAATGAATCAGAGACGTAGAATAAGTCCTCTTTTTGTTCTTTGTAGTACTACATTTTAATATGAATAAAAATTATTAATGTCTATTATTATATCCAATTTATAGTTCAGCCACGTCTTAGCCGTTAGATTGACCAGTGAAAAGCTAATAATAATCCAAACCAAAGACTCAAGATACCTAATAATTCTCTTATATGTACAGAACAATTCCCTAGGAAGAACCTAACTATACTCATTTGTGACCGATGATCAGATATTTGGTGGGGTCAGGGTCAAAACCCCTCATGAAGTAATCATAGCACCAAGTTTTTATCAACTTTAAGTAAGGTCGCAGAGTAGTCCTTTCCTTTTCCATTTCGAGCCTAATGGATTGGAAACTTACCACTTTAGAGTAATAAAAGAGGACATAGAATATGAATAAAAAAGTCATAAAATAGGTTTAAATATATTCTTGATGCGTAGTTGATCACTAGTGCTCGTTTGAAAGATTTAAAGCTGCAAAGGGAGCTTATTTTTCAATCTACGCAAGAATCAAGTACCAAAGCTGCCAATTGCAGGCTAAACTCTGGAAATGGTAATGAGAAGATTTATTTCACAGCCGATTGAATATTATAAGTACTTCAAATATTAGGAATATTATGGTTCCAAAGTTAGAGCGTGTAGCACACATGGAATATATCTTATCTCTTTCTTCCTCTTCCATACAAGCATTGGTCATAGATTACTCCCAATTGGTGCACACAGACCAAAACATTTCTTCTACTATGCAAAACTACCGTTCTGCTTCTACATTTTCTTCTTATTAAATAAGTCCAGTGATTGGCATTTTAGGAAGTGACTTCTTAATATAAATGAATAAGAATATTTAAAATTAAAACAAAACCCTCAACAAGTAGAACTAATTGAATATTTTTGCTTTTCTAAAGCTACTAATCTCCAGCTAGATTAGTGGAATGAGCATTTTCTTTATTAAAAAATAGTTTATCATCATGTCGCCATATGTTACCGATCTCAATTTCCTGATCTGCTTAACCTACTAAATAAAACTGAAACCTTTGAGCAAAGTGTGTTGCGGGTGTTGTCATATCAACGATACACTCTTATGCCCTTTCCCTGTTAGTACCTTAAAACTTCAACTAATGGCTTAGAGAAAGCCCTTTACAAGGAAAATAATCAACAATTCTAAAATTTGCCAATTCAAGAAATTATTCCCATGCTTACTTCCTCTCACTCCTAGCCCATGCACGTACGCACCAAAAATCCTATTCTATGCTCCTGTTGACTGTTTCACAAGCCCTCCCATGGGGGCCATCAAAGGTTCTTCTTAAATAGCCATCATTCTCAGCCACCTCCAACAACCAACACTGCTTCTAGTGTAGGTCCACATTTCAAGAAACTTGAAACATCTTAACCTTTATATTCGGCTTTTCCCATTTGGTTTTGCGATAAAGTAGTCGGTTCCAGTCGTTCATACATGGCACATAAAACCTTCAAGTTAGTTTTGTTTGTTGCTCTCCTCCTCGTACAATACGAGGTTGATTTGGCGGTGGCCTTAAGGCCGCTAGGGATTCATCCACCAGCTACACCCAGAAGTTTGAAACCAAGACCTCCACCTATTTATTGGTATGGCGTAAACCGTCACAAGCTAATAGAAGATGCTTATAGACCGACAAGCCCAGGTCACAGCCCCGGTGTTGGTCATGATAAACCACCACCAATTCTTTGAAAATCGTCCCATTTGTTTGTTGGGTTTCGATCATATACCAAGATGATGATAATATTGGTGAGACAAGAAGACGATGAAAAAATAAAACCCCAGTCGTAAAACGGATTACTTCCATACTGGGTGGTCAGGGTTTTGAACTGCAATGTACTTCCTTCTATTGGTGAGAAGGTATACATGTTAACGTGCATGCATGCTGTGTAATTTTGATTTGTGTAACTGGGATTGTTTTTATATGCCAAGTCGTGATAAAAAGTTTTCTCCATGTTTTATTAGTGTCGCCTATCTACATAATAGCCTTATTGATTCTTCTGCTCTCTAAGTTGCAGAATTTATTCCACCTAATAGGTTAGGTGTCTTCATGGCGCAGATTTCTGCAACATGTGTATGGAATACGCTAAAATAGGACTCCTAGAAGCAAACGGTTCACACGAATGAGTTGATACCGAAAATCATTTGTTCATCCACATTCAGGGCTAGTCACAGTCTAGCAAGTTAAACGTTTTATATGTTTCGGAACATGAAATTATCTATTTCCGTAGGATATATGAGACAGTATTTCCCTTTTTTCTCATTGGCAAGTAACTAGACAGTTAATCTTGCCATAACCAAAGTCAGGTAGATCATTTTTATATGCATTCGTAATTAAATAAGTTAGTACAAGGCATATAGATGCATTATTTAATTTCTCATAAAATCGAAAATAAAAATTAAACATCAATATGGACACCTCTATGCACCGATTTTCTTCATCTTTTATTCAAGATTTTAAATAGAGAGAATTGTAAGTTTTATTGCACGTGTGAATTATTATGATAATTTCAAATGATTCGATAATCTTAGCACAATATATTGCAATATCAATATCAATTATAATTATGATTACTAACTTAAAATCTTGTTTTCATCTTTCTATTTGCCTTAGTCACTTTCCTTGGCATCACAAGAAATCAAATGAAAAATAAAAAACGATGGATGTGATAAGCAATTTTTATCAGGATCTTGATAATTAATGAGCCTCTATTTAGCGACCATTTATCCATCCATTGTTTATTGTTAATTACCATAGTATTGGCCGCCCGAAGAGTACCATTCACTATCGATGCCAAAGTTCCGAATTATTTGACCTTGCACTTGTAATTCCAAAAAATAATAATTATCTCATTGAACCCAAAAATTATTTCATTATGATGAAAACACTACTTGATGCTTTTCTTATGCTGGAACTTGATGCTGTCAAAGATGATTGATTTGATAATCGAATTTCTTACTGAACTAATAGTGTATTTTATTTATAAATTGCTAGCTTTTGTGCCTTTTTTTTGGAACAAAGTGAAATAAAATTCATTGCATCAAAAAGCGTTGCAGAACAATTACACCCGGACATACCCAGGGAAATCAACTAGCAATCATTCTAGGAGAGATATTTAAACAATTACACAAACTCCTAATTTTCCTACTACATGGCAAAATCAACACACTAAATCTAAGCTTCAGCCTTCAGGTAATTAATAATAACGTCAACACAGCTATCAACTGAAGCCTCTTTTTGTTGAAAAACAATTTTATTTTTAAACCACCAAATACACATGACTTGGAATTGGCTGCCATAATTTTTGCATTGAAGATTTGGAGACATTACTTGTATGGAATCACTACTAGGGTGTTTACAGACCACAAGAGTCTTAAGTATTTGATGAGCCAAAAAGAGTTGAATTTAAGACAAAGAAGATGGTTAGAGCTATTGAAAGATTATGACTTTATGATAGACTACCACCCAGAAAAAGCTAATGTAATAGCATATGCACTGAGTAGAAAATTGACTATGGCACATGTGGAGACAGTGTATATTCCTTTGTTGAAGGAATCAAACAGGCTTAAGGTAACATTGAGACAAGTCGAGCCTAATTGTGTATTGGCTAATTTTAGAGTGAAGCCAGTATTGAATGAGAAGATTAGGGAATTGCAAGAACAAGATGAATATTTAAGTAGGCTCCGAGAAGAGATTAAAAATGATAAACCTTCTAAAATAGAGGTACGGGAAGATGGATTGATGGTGGTAGGAAACAGACTATGTATTCCGGATATGCAAGACTTGAAAGATGAAATTTTGGATGAGGTACATAACGTGCCTTATGTGATGCACCCAGGAAGTACGAGAATGTATAGAGATTTGAAGGAGCATTTCTGGTGGAAATGGATGAAGAAAGAAGTTGCAGAATATGCTAAAAGATGCTTATTGTGCCAGCAAGTCAAGGTTGAGCACTAAGCACCTTCAGGCAAGCTTAAACCTTTGTCAATTTTGGAATAGAAATGGGAGAAGATTTTGACGGATTTCTTGACGGGATTGCCAAGGATCAGCAGGAAGCATGATGCAATATAAGTAATTGTGGACAGGCTAACTAAGTTCGCACATTTCTTGCCAATTAAGCAGACGAATTCTTTGAATGTGTTGGCAAAGAAGTACATAGATGAGATAATCAAACTTCATGGGGTTCCAAGTTCGATAGTCTCGGATAGAGATCCCAGATTCACCTCTAGGTTCTGGGAAAGTTTACAAGAGGCTTTGGGAACAATGTTACATTTTAGCACAGCTTCCATCCACAAACCGATGGACAATCGGAGAGAACGATCCGGACTTTAAAGGCAATGCTGAGAGCTTGCATTATGGATTTTAAAGGCTCATGGGATGATCATTTGCCTTTAATAGAATTTTCTTATAATAATTCCTATCACTCCAAAATTCATATGGCAACATATGAAGCTCTTTATGGTAGGAGGTACAGAACTCCTATTTGTTGGGATGAGGAAGGTGAAAGAAGGCTTTTAGGGCTAGAATTGGTGCAAGTTACAGTCGATAAGATTAAATTAGTAAAACAAAGACTTAAAGCTGCTCAAAACAGAATGAAGAGCTACACGGATGCTCATAGAAAAGAAATGAAATTTGAAGTTGGAGACAAAGTGTTTCTTAGAGCTTCTCCATGGAAGGGAGTTTTGAGATTTGGTAAGAAGGGCAAGCTTAGTCCAAGATACATAGGCCCCTATGAGATCATTGAGAAAATTGGGCCTTTAGCCTACAAGTTAGCTTTGCCAGCGGAATTGTCTAAGATTCACAATGTCTTCCTTGTATCGATGTTGAGGAAGTATCGATCAGACCCTTCTTACATAGTTCAACCTTCAGAGGTTCAATTAAGTTAAGATTTGACATATGAGGAGCAACTAGTGTAGATTTTGGATTCGAAGGAAAAGGTTTTGAGAAATAAGGTTGTGAAACTAGTTAAAGTCTTATGGAGGAACCATTCGATAGAGGAGGCGACATGGGAACCCTTGGAAGCGATGAAGGAGAAGTATCCACACCTCTTCAATGACTCGGGTAAGAATTCCGAGGACGAAATTTTTTTAGAGGAGGAGAGTTGTTGGATCTTGAACTTTTCTAAATTTCTTGTAAATTGCTTAAATAGTTATTTATGTTTGTTTGTTAGTTGAATTTTTTTTTAATTTTAGAATTGGGCCATTAGTTAGAACCTTGAGGGAATGATTAGAAATTGAAAGTAGAAGAAAGTGTTAGAGATTAAGTTAGTTTGAGTAGTTAGTAGAGCCATAAAAGACAAAAGAAGGGTAAAATGGGAAAGTACAAGTAAGTGAGCGGCATAATTAGAAGAATAGGCTAATTGGTGTCTTAAAAATTAGAAGGAGGAGGAAGAAAAAATCGTGAAAGCCATTGAGGGGGGAGAGAAATGTAAAATAGAGAGAAGAAGAAGAGAAAAGAAGAAAAAGAAGGGAAATCATCTTGCCAAGGTAAGCCTATCTTCTTCTTCTTGTCTTGTTAAAGAAAGAACTAGAGAAAGAAAGTATTTTGGGTAGAGAATGGGTGTTGGTTTGGAAGATGATGATTTAAAGAACCCATTTGATTTTTAAGGTTTCTAAGTTAGGTTTTGGGTTTTCTAACCTAAGTGGGTCATGGGTAGGTTAGATTTGAGTTTCACTCATATTTATTGTGATTATATGATTTTCTGAAGTTTATAAGTTGTATTGGAATGTTTTTTTTATTGGAACCTTGGTTATGTTAGGAAACCAATGGGACACTACCCAAGAGCAAAGGGAAAGGTAAGCTTGACTTGAATTTCCGCAAGCTTAATAGGTAGGTAATATATTTATAGTTATTGTGTAATTGGGCAATATTCTTGCCTATGTGTGTGTTTGTGATTATGACTTTTGTGTTAAACGAAAAGAAGACAAAGCATAAGGTATGAGCATATGAGAAAATGATTATGTGCTTTTTCTTGGGCAAGAGTGGTTCGTCATGTGCACGTTGACAATAGCCTTCTCCCGGCTGCCCGCTTATGGCATATGAGCTTCGAAATTGGACTCATTCTGTTCATGCGGTAAACTTCGGTTTCCTCATTCTGTTTTATGGAACCCTCGAGTTGTTTGTTGTGCATTGCATAATTGAACTGTTAAGTATGAAGCATATTGAGTGTTATGTGTTATGAGTTGTTTGTGAATTGAGATAAATGTGATGCATGTGCTGGATATATGTATATACATACATATGCTTGAATTGTGATAATTACCGACAGCTATATATATATATTAGCCGCTGAGTTGTGCAGCTCACCCCCATTATTCCCTCCTTAGGTGCGGATCAAGAAGATAAGTAACCCTTGCAAGGCATTTGGATACTCCAAGCTAGCTAGGCGTCTTTTGTATTAAGTTAGTAACATTGGGCTAGCGTTATAAGCACATCAAACATGGAGCATTCATCTGTACTTGTATTATTTGTATGAAGCTATTGATAACTAAGAATTTAAGGTTGATTTCTTTACTCGTAAACTTTAATAAGTTCTTTCTGATAATTTCTTTCTGAGACCTCTACCTTTTATTGGATCCTAGGAATTTTGTGGCCCAAATTTCTAAAGTTGGTATTATATTTAGGGGAAAAACCCTGTTCCTAAATTTGATGATGACACTGAATAATTCTCCACAATTTTTAACTTCTTTTGTTAAGAAGATGAAATTTTATTAAGTCTTTGAGGCATACAAAATAATCAAAATGTAATAGAATTGTTACATCATGATGAAACTACTCTTGAAATGGAGATGAGTAGTCAATTACAAGGCTAAATTATAGACTACAGTGTTTGTCACCCTTTAGCTGGTGGTGAGTTTATAGTTTACATAAGTTACTGAAGTAGTTCGCATCACCAAACTTATCCTTGTATAGTTTAATGTGTAACCTAATTTGTTGCATGAGTTCTCTACAGAATTTCTCCTTGTTTTTCTGTGTGTCCTGGAATATTCTTCTGTTTCTTTCATCCCAAACAACAGCCATAATAAAACCAAGATCATATAAAAGCACCATCTCTTAGTTTCAGACTGTAATACACCAATCTGCAATTACATTCCAACTATTTAGAGCATTGTGGATGTGACATAGGTTGAGGAGTGAGTTCCAACTTTCATTAGTGAATTCCCATAGAAAGAATAGTTGTTGCATGTTCTCTTCAGCTTTTCTACATAATATACACCAATTGGGAATATGCAAATATTTAAAGATTTTGTCAACTATTTTAAGCTTGTTCTTCATAGCCATCGATAAGATTGCTGATGCCTAAGGATTATGGTGTTTAAACTAAACTACATTGGTCCATGGGATATGATCTATTATTCATGTTAAGAGTCTTCTACAAGTTATGTTTGTAATGTTTCCTGTTCTAGAATTTTTCCATAAAACACTATCATTCTCATCATCAATTGATTCTACAATGGTCCAATTGATAACCAGTTATCATACTAGAAACAAGTTTTTTTTTCATTACCAATCAAATTGATGAACTTCAGTATGAATTTTCTTCTAGTTAATAAAATGTTCTTCATAATCTGATAAGTTCTAAAGGATGGATTGTAATTCTAAATGTTATTAACTCCAAGATAGTACCCATGTACCCATTTGGACTAAAGAGATTGTTTATCATTACACAGTCTCCAGATCCTTTTAATCAATATGGTTGTGTTCAAAATTTTTGGAGAAATGATGTTAAGTCCCTCTTTATCTTTTAACTTGCAAATTTTAATCCATTTGGCTTTAGCTTTACTTCTGAAGTTGGTAGTGCGAGCTCATAGAAAGTTCTTAACATTTTTGTCAATATGTTTGTTCATAGAAGCTGGTAAAACCATACGTGTAGCCCAATATAAGTTTAATGAAGGAAGGACAGAGGAAATCAGTTGTACTCTACCAGGTAATGACATATTTTTGCTCATCCAGTTGGAGATTCTTCTATTAAGTTTATCAATGAGAACAACATATTCTTTATAGGCCATTTTGTTATTAAAAATTGGAACTCTAAGATAAACCACAATTAGCACCATCAATTTGAAGTCAGTGATAGATTTTATGTTATGCCTTAGATGGCTAGCACTCTTGGAAAAAAAATCACTTTTGGAGTAATTAATGTCCATACTTGCAATTCTTTTGAAGATCTTGAGGGTTGACATTAAAGCATTGATGGATATAGGATGAACATTTGTTAGGAGGATTAAGTCATCCACAAAGTAGAGATTTGAAAGCTTGAACTTTTTACACTTTGAATGGTATCTAAAAGATTTGGTCCTCTCAATGACTCTTTTTAATACTATGTTAGAACACTTCCATAGTAATTGCAAATAAGTAGGGTGAAATAAGGTCTCCCTATCAAATTCCTTTTATGCTTTTGATGATCTTGGTAGACCATTAATCAAAAAGCTGAAAGTAGGAGTGGCATTAATAGTTACCATTGGTAGGAATGGGTTTTCATTTATCGATATAATGTTATTAACTTTAGCAAACATCATAATTCCTTTATTGATATAGTCTTGGATTACATTCCTAAATCCCCAACATGAATTTATTGAGTGGCTCCAAGAATTGAGATATTTGAAATATTCTTTACCCCTGATTTCCTTTATCATAGGAATTCTATACTTTGGGGATAATGTGATAAAATTTTCTCACAACAAATAATCAAAAATATTGTTGAACAAGTTTTAATCTTATAAAATCCTCAATATCTACAAGTGCATGGGTCGTAAAGCGTAGTAATTGAGGTATTAATCCCTTGAGAAATTAGTGAACTAATTGAATTCTAATGTTATCTAAGGTTATAACGAGTGTGATAAAAATGAAAATAAAAACTAAAGCAGCACATTGAACAATTGATTATGAATTGATTAAAATTGAAATTCCAAAATTAACACAAGAAAATCGAAATAGAGCACAATCACTTAACAATTAATAAATCACATAAGACAAGATTAACTAATTATGGGAAGAGGGAATTCATTCTTCTTCAATTCCTAACTTAATTACTTTCGAGATAATTAGTATTGGTCCTAAAATTTCGAAAGGTTGAATATTCTCTCTCGAGATCTAATCATTAAATCCTAAATCATAATGCCTAATTGAATCCAAATTTCTGATTTTGCAATTTCTCAATTAACAAAGCAGCCCACATTCTAATTAGTTCTTAATGACTCTAATAGAAAATTAGGTCCTCACATAAGATCTCTCTTCGTATAATTACCGATTTGATGTTTATATGATTTAATAGGTTGCTAATTCTCATTACCCAACCTAATCATATTACTAACAGTTCACTCTCTCGATTTGTTACCAAAGTATGCAAAAATGATAAACAATCACAATACCTAACACATTAATATCAAAAGCAATCAAATCATAATTGATTCAAGAATAAATCCAAAATGACATTTAAAACATCCTTAAACAAGTATTCATCATCTTCATATCCATTTCACACATCATATGAAGTAAATAACAAGAGGAATAAGAAATGAACTTGGGAAGGAATGATAAGGAGTGGCTGGCAGTAACAGCTCCTCCTCCTCTTCTTCTTCTCTTATCTCAGCTTCTTTCTTCCTTCGCTTCTTTCTATAATTGGTAACATGGGCGTCTTTTCTTATCAGGCATCTTATTTCCTTTTATAGTTATTTTTCCTTTTAGGATAAAAACTTGGTTTTACCTAGGTCAAAAATTCCAAAATGCCCTCTAAAAATAAAAACTGAAGCATATCCTAGTGTTTGTCTCATGCTTGTCACAATCGTGACCTTTGAAAATTAGCTTTTGTCAGGATCGTGACACATCCAGTCACAATTATGACCCTTGAACATAGCTTCTGTCACGATCGTGGCCCATTCAGTCACAATCGTGACCCTTGGCTGAGTCACTTTTATCACGATTGTGACAAGGATGCCACTACCGTTACGTGGCTTGGCTCTTCCTCTAAACTTTCTCCAGCTTCATTTGATATTTTTCATCTGATTTCAAACACTAACAAACACATCAAAATACTTTTTGTGCACAAAATTAAAGTCCAATAACATGCTCTAAACACATAATACTAAAAAACATAAACACATAATCACATTACACAATTCTAATCCTAAACATGCATAATTCATCTAATCAACACCTAAAACCACACTAAAGCACCTACTAAAACATGATATAAAATACAACTATCAAATATCCTCTATTTTGGAAGTGTTAAAGGCGTACTAAACTTAGACGGGGTTTGTATTTTTCTTTTTGCTTCCAGGGATTTCTGGTCCAAGGAGGGACAAATGCAAGTTCTAGGGATGTTGACTTCAGCCACTACGAAATCATAAGAATTTTTATTAGTAGGATAAGTGCCTAGCTATTTCTCCTTTTAGTGACCTTCTTCTCTAAGGAGATCTTCATATTTAAAGAACTTAGCTACCAACTCATAAAACTTATGAAATTATATATGATGAAATTTCTTCCTTAATTCAATGTCCAAGCCCCTTTGAGCTAGCTTCATATATTTAGTGTTAAGAAGTGTTATTTGGCATCAACTTCTCATTTTCTTAAAACGAGTGATAAACATATCAATATTCTCACCACTCTTCTGAGTTACTCTTGATGATTCTACTATATTAACTTTGGTTTCAGTCTTAAAAATTGACTATAAAACAATCTTTCCACTTCAACCTAGGAAAAATAAAATTCCTGGATAACAAAACATACCACAAAAAGGTGGTCCCTGTTAAAGAATTCAAGAAAAACCTGAGCTTAAATTAGTTGAAGTTTTTGTAATTTGATAGTTCTTCGTATTGTACATTGAGTATAGAAATGTTCTTAATAGTTGATTGACCATCTTTATAAAAAAATAAGTCGAATTCAGGATTCCATAGCCACAAGGATAAGGATTCTCATGATTTATCTGATCTGGATAAAGTTTGTGCAATTCTGGGCGGCCAAATTGTCTTAAACTAGGCCTATACAAGTCCTGAACCACTTCCTTAACAACTTCTATATAAACTTATAATCTCATTTGTAGTAGGGGGATAATGGAATTGTAGTTTACAACTGCAATGTTAACTCCCAGACAATATTATGATCCATTAGCTACATCCTCAACACCAATTCCTTGTCTCCTAGAATTTAGGCTTAATTGTATGTTGGCATTACCCAAATTAATATGAAGAGGCATCATAGGAACATCTTCTCTCTTTTGTGGAGGAACATATCTCTCATTTACAAAGGGAATTGTTAGGAGGCGGCTACATTCTCTGACTTCCATTGCATTAGGAGTAGGATTCCCCTGAGTCCTTTAGAGATTTCCTTTGCTAGAATAGGTGAATTCTGCCCAGTGTCGAGTGTAGAGGTCGCGTTTGACGTAAACTTTAGAACTTCGTTTATGCAAATGAATTTGTTCTATTGTGACAATTTTGGGTTCTCCCCTATAGGAAAGTTAATTGAAGGCGAGGCTGCTTCTTAAGATTTTTTACCAGTTGTGATATAAAGCCTTCATTTCTTACAATTGTAAGGACTTCTTCCTCCAATGTCGATGACAATGATTTCTTTTCCATTCTGTGCTTTTATAAATAGAGTTCCATTGGATATGCCACATTGTTCGGTATTAATTTGGAATACAGGCATACCAGGGAGGAATTCTCCCATAACGTATACCTAACTTCTATTGATGATATCAGCGGGCTTCAGAAATATTGAAATGAAATCTAAAATAAAGAAAGTAATTAATTTTTGCAACAAGGAATCATAAACTACAAAAGGGAATTTGATATAACAAAAGGAAATTCACAGAGTAAAGAAAGTTGGAAAATGACAAAGTGTGTTTGAAATAGGCTAATTGATCTATTTGAAGAATGGTTTTTTCTGTCTTATGTTGGTCTAGAGATTGTATTGTGTGTCCATCGTCCTTTGTTCTCAAAATGTTGGTGGATTTATAGTTCTCTCAACCTCAAGTTGTGATTTTGCAATAATTACCCACTTCTCTGTATTTTACCTAACTACCTACCACTATCTCCTTAACTCCCATGTTTTGGAATTCTACCTCTTGTAATTGTTTACTTTCCATCACACTTAGCTATATTTTTGTTAATTACCTTCCATCGTTTTCTCAAATTTTATTTTTTCACTCTAGTGTCTAACTTCTAATCCATTCCCCCTATATTTCAACTAACTACCTTTCTGCACTATTTTTCTTTAAAATACATATCAATTATGTTTGTCTAGAATTCTTGAATTTTGAACTTCTCCATTGATCATCAGACACATTCTCTAGCCAAATGAATTTCAAATTTCTATATTTAGGCCTCTTTCATTTGTGGACCAAGTGGGCTGAATTTTCTTTAAACTATCAACATTAATATAATAAATGTGAGACATAACATCCCTTTTGTACATATGCGAAGTTAAGATTTTATAACTTCAAGGTTTTAATATAATTTAATATTAATTTGTGATTAAAGATGGAACTAGTTATATATATACATAAATAAATAGTTGTGAATATAATAGAGTTATATTAATTTAATTATAAGGATATTTATTTTAAAATATAATTTTTTCTTTAAATTCTAATATAATTAATAGCTAAGAAGATCGTTTGGCTTCATTTTTGTTTTTCTATTGTAGTTTTTAGTTTTAGTTTTCATTTTTTGTTATTAGTTTGTATTTTTAAATAAAAATAAAAAACATGTTTGGTTATTAATGAAAATGTAGTTATATTTTTATTACTGATAATAATTATATATTAGATAAAACTTATAAATAAATTATTTTATCATGAAAAATTAAATATTTTTATTAAAATAAATAATTTAATAATTATTTTTATTGATAAATTAAATTTTATTTAAAATTTTATATATTTGGAACATATTTTAAATTTTAAATTATATTTATTAAAAATTATTAAATTAAAATTGTTTTAAAAATAAATTTGAATTATTCATAATCCTAAATAATGAAATATATAATTTTAAATTAAATGATTTATAATTCCTATTAATAATTAATATTAAATAATATATATTTTATTGATACTGAATCAGATTATAAAAAACAAAAAATAAAAATCAATTTTATAGTTTTCATAAGTTATAAAAATTAGAAGAAGCCAAAACAAAAGGCAGAACCTAAAAACTCAAATAAAAAGAATTTTTGCTGAATTTGAAATTAAAATAAAAAAATCAAAAATTTAAAATTTAAATAAAAACAAGCATAAAGTGAAAAGTCCATCTTTAGTTTTCCACATTTGAAGGTATTTTTCAATTCTTTTCTTCATTCTCAATTTATTTTGTTGGTTTTTCGTTCATAACAAGGTGACGATAAACACCAAGACTTCGAAGTAACATGGTAATTTGTGATTGCCATATTTGAGAATTAGTTAAGTTTGATGGATACTAAACTTGAAAATTGACAAATAGATCCAATATTGAGTTCAATTCTTTTCTCAAACAATAGAGGCAGTGACGGAGTCAGAAATTTAAAATAAAAGTGTCCAAAATTTTAATTTTTTAAAATCTTGGAGGGCTTAGTACACCAATGGGCTCCAAATAACTCAATCCTTATATAACTATATAAGGATTTAATTTTTTAAAAGTATTAGTTCTGATGACACGAAAGAATAATCTAAACACACAAAGAGTGTAAACGAAGACCCTATATTTTTTCATTGAATTTTCAGAGTATGTATACACATAATTATAAAGATTTACATGAAATGAATAAACAAGGAGGGACCAACGAACCCTGTCCTTCAAAAATATCAGACCATGAACGGACCACCGTCTGTCTTAAATGCAGATAAGCTTCCAAAGAGATACCTTAATGTCACGGGCACATAGAAAGATAAACCAAATCACGGTCACATTCAATTAGGGCCTCAAGTATCTAATTGTTGTCACAGTGATGTATAAATCCTGTTCATCACTGCTTCAGTTCCTCTGATTGTAGTTTACTAGTAAGCCATCTTTAGAAGATTTTGCGCTCGGTGCCATAGATAGTAGAACCAAACCAGTGACTATAGGGTTTTGAGCACATGAATTCCTATGGCCTGCAGCAGCCACCGACAAACTCATGTTGGCCATGCAAGAAGGCTTAGATATTTGGATAGTCTCTATCTTTCAGATTTCAGTCTGTCTTTTGTCTTTGGTAAAGGAATAGGAAAATGAACAATCAGGACCTTAGTTTTAAGGAGAGGGAAGACTGCTGGGTCCCAACTTTCACATGTGTGGTGGGGACGAAACGCCGCCGTCCCGTCCCTTTTTTTCCCTCCACGTTCGTCTTCTGCTCTTCCTTGAAATTGGACCCATCAGTACCCTCCTACATATGCATAGGTTTTGGCGTATATGATATTGCAATGACATTAACGTGATTAGTCACATTTATCTTATAAAAATCGATGCCGTCGTGTGTGTATTGTACAGTCACGTTAATCTATACTTGCGATTCATCCATTCATCGCCGACCAAATTAACGAGTAATCTAATTAGATAACTTAAAATCAGGAAAGGCAAACACAGAGTAGATTGCAATGTGCATCTTAACAACGTAATCGCCTTGTTCCATACCTCACGTTAGTGCTTATCCGTGAAACGTGGCAATAGTAACCATTCATGCATCACAAATGAAACCTGCCTTTTCGATGTCATCTTAAAAAAGTGGTTTTAACGTAATCATTTTTTGGCATTATGATGTAATTGCGGCTTTTGGCATGAGAAAGTTGGTGTACCATGTTTGTAGAAGTTATATAAAAAACAAATTAAGAAACAAATTAATTATATTATATACTTTAATATAATTAATTTATTATATTATATAGAAAGCGAGTTTTAGAGCAATTAGTGAGGTTAATCTTTTGTGACCAAAAGGTTACAGTTCGAGTCACAAAAATAGCTTATTTGTAAAATGCAAAAAGAAGGCTGCAGATAACTGATACTTCCTTCTATTCAAAATAAGTGTCATTTTAGAAGGATTTTAATTATTTAAAATAAGTATCGTTTGTGACTTTTTATGCATATTTATAATTTTATTTCCAAAATTACTCTTTAATTTCTCTCACATCTTAACTATACAGATTACACAAATTATATTTTCAAGGTACTTTAACATGTAATTAATAAGGGTATATCAGACATTTTATTAACTTTCTTAATAA
>JANIPN010000005.1:15830845-15846221 GCA_027478595.1 Erythroxylum anguifugum
CAGGAGCACAGAGAGCTGTTTTCTGGAAGTCTTTTCCAGAAAAGTAGTTTATCAGGAACCTGCATTACTGACTCATGAGTAGATAACTCTGTATGCTTTTAATCTTGAAACATAACTATACATGCTTTATACACTGGGTTTTCGTTATGATGAAGCTTGATTTTTTGTTTGCGTTTGTAAACATGCATTGCAGACCTAAGAAATAATTTTGAGTTGGGGAAATTGACTACCTACTATATAATCTAGAATTTCTCAAAATGTGAGATTTAATGGAATCAACGATGTAATGAGATTAAAACAATGTAATGGAATGTGCTTTTGATTATATATTAGGGTGCAAGAATGTCATAAACACGCATTCCATTGTAGAACTTTTGCTGAAGTGATGTTGGCAACTACGATCAAGACTTTGTCCCCATCTGTGGAAATTGCACTTCTGAGTTATTCAAGTTATTTTCTGCTTGGAACACATTAAAGTTTTATTGGAACTTAGGTCAGTTATCATACACCGATCTGACAAAACCAATTCAAGAGCACGAAGATTTAAACTTGGTTGAACTCAAGCCAATCCAAGAGCTAAACACAAACATATATACTTAGATGCCCACCAGGTGTGGGTTCACGTTGCCTCAAACTTCTATGTTAATGGTTTTGTTCCCAAGACAAGTGGAGCAGACAATTCTCCAAACATGTGGCTGAATTGACAAATGGATTCTTCCCTATTTGAAATGGGATTATCTTCTTTTATATCTGACCTGAAATAAACAACTTAACTTACGGATCTTCGCCTAATTGCATTTATAGAGATGTGGAATATTGATGTGGACATTCTGTTGGTCTTCAGTATCAAAAAAAGAGGGCAACATCACTAGATGCAGCCTAGCTGACCAGTTTGAAGCTTATTTTGTTTCCTTGTTTATTTTGTTTCTTTTACTTAATTAGATTTTCTATCCAATATAACTATATCTTAAGATCTGTTTCCTTTGTTAATTAGGATCCTATAATTTAGGATGTCTCTCTTGTTATTAGGGCTCTATTAAAGACAAGTCTGCCTCTTCGAATTAATCGTAAGTTTCAAGAAAGATTCTTCCATGTCTAGACTTATGACTAGATCCCAAGCTAAAGCTGTTAACAATTTGGTATTTGAGCCTGGTGTCATGGGTGATGTAGAGAATTTGATAGTCAAGTTGAATACTTTTGTAGAACAAATGGCTACATAATAATGTGCGTTAGAAGAGCAGATGGTAGAAATTTCCTCCTCGTTCGGGGGGTAGGAAAGAGATCGGTCAATGTAGAGGGACAAAGCTGTGGTAGCCAAGGCCACAGCAAAAGTTTAGAAGATAAATTTGAATCGCAGTCGACGGGATCCATGATGCCATAATACTCTAAGATGGAATTTCATACTTATGATGGCACTGACGACCCTTTAGGGTGGTTGAAACGATGTGAGAAATTCGTTGCCAATCAAAAGATAGTTGAAGGAGAGAGTAGTTTTAGTTGTGTTTCATTTATTGTGTGAGGCATAACCATGGTTCCATCAAGTGGAGCAAGAGGAGACGACTGGGAGCATTTTAAGAAGTATTGTCAAGTGAGATTTGGGTCACCTATAAGTAATAAGTAATAACCCCTTGAGAGAACTTGCCAACCTTAGACTGGATTTGTCGAGAAATATCAACTTCAATTTTAGTTGTTATTGGCCAAGACTTCTGATCTAAACCTCGTCAACAAAGTGAATGCTAGGTTGGTAGAAGCACTTAGGATTAACATTGAGATGCTACAGCTATGGAACCTCAAAATTGCCATAAACATGGCTCGAGCATTAAAGCAGAAGCAAAGGGTTTTTCAAGGAATCTTAACTTTGAGAACCAACATGAGTTTGTTCATTCCCAAATCTACTAGTACTGGGTCTGTTATCTCCACCAACAAGAGGTCTAATGTAAAAGGAAGGGAATAAATGTCAAAACTTGTAGAGAGCGGTAGGAGGGTAGGATCTTCCGCACCATTTCTCAAGGGACTGACGCGAGTAGAAATGGTAGAAAGGAGAGCGAAAAGACTTATGTTATATCTATGATGAATCCTATCCAATAGGAAACAAATGTAAAAGGTTTTTTTTTGTTTTTTTGGTTAAAGGGACTACAACGAAGACAATTACAAAAGGTGTCTCGGGATCAACGTCCCAGACAAATCCTCTAGAAGGATAAAGTGGCACCTTATGAGTGTAGTAGATAAATAATGAACGCCGATATCAAAATGCGTTGCATAATCCGCAAACCAGTCGGCGCATCTGTTGCCTTCTCGGTAGACATACCGATGAGTAACAGTCCAATTGCAAGCAAACGGCTTGTGAATTCCCATAACGATGGGGTTGAATGCCCGGGAATGAACGTCTACTAAGGAATGGAGCTCGAGCACCACCATAGAATCGACTTCAAGCTCTATCCGCCGATAGCCCCGATCCCAAGCAAGAGTAAGGCCTGAATAGACTCCCCAGAGCTCTGCAGTCAGGGTTGAGCACCATCCGAGGTTGTGCATGAAACCTCCAACCCACTGTCCCGCACTATCTCGTAACAATCCACCGGCGGAGGTAGAGGAGTCGAACGGATTACAGACTCCATCAGTGTTTAACTTGACCCACCCAGGAGGAGGTGAGGTCCAACCGATGTGTCGATTTGGGCGAGTCTGAGCTGCAGTGTAAGGATGTTGGGTCTCCACGACGGCCTGGTCTACCTGACCTGCATAAGACAACACAGACGAAGAGGGAGAGTTAGGCCATTAAAATTGTTCCTCAAAGAGGGACGAATTTCGCCATTTCCATAAGAACCGACAAGTAATGCCAAAAATGAGCGACCAAGCATGCCCAAGGAAGACATGACTAGAGATCCTAAGATTTCTTTATATGCCATTAGCAAGATTCGTAATTTTCCTACCATTTAGTTGTTAACAAAGGTGTTAGGAGTTAAGAGTTACTGTTCCAAAACTAGTAGATTCAGGCAGACAACATATATAACTTTCTGCGTGAAGTTTTAATACCAAGTTTAGGACTAGAGGTGTGGAAAAGACCAAGGTTACAATGCAAGTTTATGTGAAAAATGGAAAATGTGTACCTAGTATGGCATCTATAAGTTGGTACTGTTTTAAGTTGAAAATGACATTTTTCAAGCTAATTTTTGTATTATTCCATTAAAAGGGTTTGATATGGTTTTAGGAGTAAAATAGTTTTACACTCTCGTTCTGGTTTTGTTGGACTTCAGCTCCTTGACTGTGAAGTTTGTCTTAACTGGAGGAGGTGTTGTGGCAAGGACAACCTCTAGAGCATAACTTAGTTTGATGTAAGGACATAATTCAACTACGATAATCTTAGATAAATTATTGGTTGAGTTTGTAAATACGTTCATGGAGCCTTTTAGTTTGCCTTCTAGCCGTGAGTGCCACCATCATATATCTCTCAAACTTGGGTCAAGACTAGTTGTAGTAAGACCTTACTGATACCCACATTTTGGAAAGAATGAGATTAAGAAGCAATGTGACCAAATGCTACAACATAGGACTATTTGTCAAAGCAGATCCCCAATCCTCTTGTTCAAGTAGTATGATGACTTATGACATTTTTGTGTGGAATACATGAGCTCAACGTTGGCACTGTTTAGGATAAATTTCCAATTCCATTGGTGGATTAGCTACTAGATGAACTTTATAGGTGTAACTAATCACACCCTTCGAACTTACTAGTGCTCCTTCAACTTTTCAAAGTTTGATGAATGCAGCTTTCTGACCTTATTTGCTTAAGTTATCTTAATCTTCATTGATGACATATTGTTGAAAAATTTCTTAAGTTTGCAGATTCTTGATTTTAGGAATTAGTTTAGAGATATTGATTTGATAGCCATCAAATAAATTAGATTTTATTTTATGCTGATTTAGATTTGATTTTATCTGATTTTTGAATTTTAGTTAGAGAAAAATTGTATCAATTGACAAGTTTCTATTCAATAAAATTTGAGAGTCTTCTCCATACATATCTCTTCTACATAAAAAAAAACCAACAATTGGTATCAAAACTCTCTTGATCTTAATAGACCTCTAAACCTACAAACCTATAACTCATAACTCATTCTACGCTTTCTCACATCACAAATCAAAAACCACACATCAATGGATTCAAAATCATCGTTCACTACCATTACTCTGCCAGTGTTTGATGGTAGAAATTATCTAAGTTGGGATATTCGAATGGAGGCCTTCCTTGAAGCAAATGACTTGTGGGAAGCTATAGATGAAGACTACGATGTTTCGAATTTGCCAACAAATCCTACAATGACTCAAATCAAGATGTACAAAGAAAAGAAAAAAAAGGGGGAGACAAAAACAAGAGTTTAACAAGATCGACAACAACAATAACATAAACAATGATGATTCATATCCACCATGCCCATATTGAAAAAAAATCACCCACAAAGAAAATGTTGGTGGAGACCTGATGTCAAATGCCAAAAATGTGGACAAATTGGGCATATGGAAAAGATTTGCATATCACAAAATGAAGAGGCAAAAGCAGTACATCAAGAGGATGAATTATTTTCACATTAAAGCTTTGCAACTCCTAAGGAAATGAGGAGTTTGTTGGAAAATCCCTTAGGTTTGCAGATTCTTGATTTTAGGAATCAGTTTAGAGATATTGATTTGACAACTATCAAATAAATTAGATTTTATTTTATGCTGATTTAGATTAGATGTTATCTAATTTTTGAATTTTAGTTAGAGAAAAACTGTATAAATTGACAAGTTTCTATTCAATAAAATTTAAGTATTCTCCATACATATCTCTTCCACATTAAAAAAAACCAACAATTGGTATCAGAGCTCTCTTTGTCTTAAGGGACCTCTAAACCTACAATCCTATAACCCATAATTCATTCTACGCTTTCTCACACCACAAATCGACAACAACAATAACATAAACAATGATGATTCATATCCACCATGCCCATATTGAAAAAAAATCACCCACAAAGAAAATGTTGGTGGAGACCTGATGTCAAATGCCAAAAATGTGGACAAATTGGGCATATGGAAAAGATTTGCATATCACAAAATGAAGAGGCAAAAGCAGTACATCAAGAGGATGAATTATTTTCACATTAAAGCTTTGCAACTCCTAAGGAAATGAGGAGTTTGTTGGAAAATCCCTTAGGTTTGCAGATTCTTGATTTTAGGAATCAGTTTAGAGATATTGATTTGACAACTATCAAATAAATTAGATTTTATTTTATGCTGATTTAGATTAGATGTTATCTAATTTTTGAATTTTAGTTAGAGAAAAACTGTATAAATTGACAAGTTTCTATTCAATAAAATTTAAGTATTCTCCATACATATCTCTTCCACATTAAAAAAAACCAACAATTGGTATCAGAGCTCTCTTTGTCTTAAGGGACCTCTAAACCTACAATCCTATAACCCATAATTCATTCTACGCTTTCTCACACCACAAATCAAAAACCATATGTCAATGGATTCAGAATCATCGTTCACTGTCATTACTCTGACAGTGTTTGATGGTAGAAATTATCTAAGTTGGGTTGTTCGAATGGAGGCCTTCCTTGAAGCAAATGACTTGTGAGAAGCTGTAGATGAAGACTATGACGTTCCGGATTTGCCAACAAATCTTACAATGACTCAAATCAAGATGCACAAAGAAAAGAAAAAATTCAGGAGGAGACAAAAACAAGAGTTTTAACAAGATCGACAACAACAATAACAAAAACAATGATGATTCATATCCACCATGCCCATATTGAAAAAAACAATCACCCATAAAGAAAATGTTGGTGGAGACCTGATATCAAATGCAAAAAATGTGGACAAATTAGGCATATGGAAAAGATTTGCAAATCACAAAATGAAGAGGCAAAAGCAGTACATCAAGATAATGAATTATTTTGACATTAAAGCTCTGCAACTCCTAAGAAAAGGAGTTTGTTGGAAAATCCTTTAGGTTTGCAGATTCTTGATTTTAGGAATTAGTTTAGAGATATTAATTTGATAGCTATCAAATCAATTAGGTTTTATTTTATGCTGATTTAGATTAGATATTATCTGATTTTTAAATTTTAGTTAGAGAAAAACTGTATAAATTGACAAGTTTCTATTCAATAAAATTTGAGAGTCTTCTCCATACATATCTCTTCCGCATTAAAAAAAACAACACATATTAATTCGTATCAAAACATGGTTTGAATATATGCAGTATATGAGAATAGTTTTTGAACTCCTGCGGGCTAACATGTTGTTATTAAAGAAGTATAAATGTTTGTTTGGCGAGTCACAGGTAGCCTATATTAGACATGTTATCTATGATGTCAAAGTGGAAGTTAATGTAACAAATTAAGGGCATCATTGATTAGACAATTATTCAATCTGCTAAGGCTCTATGGGGTTTCCTTGGGAAGCTAATGTTGCTTTCAATAAATTAAAGCTCTCTTTCAATAGCCTCAATCCTGATGTTAACCAACCTTGAGGAAGAATTTGTAGAAGAAAGTGATGCTTATAGTAGTGGGTTAGAAGATGTATTATAATAGAAATGCATGGATGTTGGCTCTAAATGGGGTGTTAGAACAAAAAGTGAAAATATGGAGTAGAAGAGGCTAATTACAGTAACAACTAGGCAAAATATTGGTACCCAAAATTATAGTGGAACATGACCATGACATACTTGTTTAATGGTTTGCTTTAAGAATATCACTTTATTCAAGGA
This sequence comes from Erythroxylum anguifugum, assembly GCA_027478595.1. NCBI lineage: Eukaryota > Viridiplantae > Streptophyta > Magnoliopsida > Malpighiales > Erythroxylaceae > Erythroxylum > Erythroxylum anguifugum. Next base: position 15,837,600 of record JANIPN010000005.1, read on the forward strand.
TGTATAAGTTGTTCATGGTTTCCTTAATTTCAGACAAGCATGACCATGTAACTAAATCTATACACTTTTGAGACATAAATTATATAGCAGGAATGTAGCAACAATAAATTGTGTTTAGGAAATATCTTGTGTTTTGTTCGTTTATGATTGTTTCAAAGTAGCAATTTAAATTTTGTTTAAATAAACCAACTGGCTTAATTTGTTGACCTAATAATAGAACTTATTACAACAACTTTTTACTATAACAAGCAAATTGATACCTTCTTTTAATGGTTAAAAACCAAATTTGAAGTTCGGCATCCTCATAGGGCAATAGAGGCAAGTTCATGAAATGATGCTTAGTTGTCATTACAACAGATAAGCTTATTGGCGATGAAACCAAACATCGCTAAATATTAAAAAATTGTCACAAATATTAATTTGCGATGAAAAACAATCGTCGCCTTAATGATCGCTGAATCCCGATAACAAAACAATATTCGCGACTTTATTTTGAAATCATTGCAAAAAGGTTTTGGATATACAATAAATTTGTCAGTAAAACATATAACCAACCAGAATGAAGAATGTCGTACATATTATTTTGCGACGTATATGTTTCGTAGATAAAGGTTTTTACCTACTAAATCGTAGTCGTAGGTAATTATTTTTACTAACATTTTTTTTGTAACAGAATAGTTTTAGCTACTAATTTCTTGTAAACGTAGGTAATAACATTTTGTGACGATTTTGTTTTAGTAACTAATACTTTTTAGTGACAAAAAGTTATTTTTAAATTTAAATTTTATTATAACTGTTAAAAACAAATTTAATTTAATTTATTACAATTTTTAAGACAGTTTGGAATATACATTAGTTCCATTTTATAATTAATTTTGTTGGCATATTTTTTAAATAATAATAAATTGAAATAAAATAAACTTTAAAAATGGAGTGCATTTTATTTACAAAAATTACAAGTCATATACAAACATACTCCTCATCGTCGTCACTACTACTGATATAGTTTGAGCCAAGTAATTGTTTGACCATCTTTTTAAGCTTGTTCATTTCTTTTACATTACGATCTAACTTCTCTTCTATACATTGTAACTCAGTCTTCAGTGTCTGGTTCTTTTTGAAGTGTCGTGACATATGTTGGTTGTGACAAAGATGCACCAACAAGTTTAGGGTCATACTCAAGACCTTTGATATACCCCGATCTTGTACCAATGTTGTAAATGTCATCGACATTGGGCTGATTCCCCTCAGACAATGATGTCTGCAACAACTCCTGCATCTTGTCTTACAATTTAAAGTACAAAATCGAGTTAACTAAAAAATTATTACTTAGTATTACATAGGAAAATAAATTGTAATATTAATTTATTTCTACTTACATAATTACTTTGTGCCCTCTTCAGACGTCCAACTTTCACCTTCCTTGTAATGTGTTAGCTTATATGGTGTGATCCTATCACACTCTTGTCCTTGGAGTTGAGTTTGGCTCTATTATATGAATTTAAAAAATTAGAAGATAATAGAATTTATTGTATTAAGAAATAGAATAATAAGTTGAAAACGTTACACTTACAAATTCTTGTCGGACGACAACAACTAATTTGGAGTCAGTGTTATGAGGAGTCTTCACTTTTGCTCTGTTCACCTTGGCTTTCTCACACTTTTCCTAAATTAAAAGTAGTCATGAAAAAAAAAACAAACCTGAACCTTCACTGAGGTCCAATAATCACACATTTCACTCCAATTTTTTGGAGTCACTCGTTCCAGAACATGTCTCCTTGCCTCTTCATCGGAAGGGAAAGACTGGTAATACTTATGAAGTCTATATCGATAATCCTTCGCTCTTTGTTTCAACAGTGAACTAACACAGCCTGAAACCTCAGGCTTGTCGATATCAATGATAATGAGCTTCATCTGTGAAGAACACGTATAAGTTAAGTTACTGTTTTTGTTAAGTACAATTGCAATATATATAATCAAATGAATTGAAATATTACCGAAACTTTGTCTAAAGCATTTTGGAGCAAGTTGTCTTCCTTCAACTACCTGGCATGCTGAAGGCAAAGCAATTCATTCCTCACAACGATGCCCAACTCATTGCACAATATTTTAGATTGGATCTTATCTAGAGGGCGAAGTTGCGTGGGGTCAATGGTCATAGACAACTTGTTATTTATTGCAACATTCATCCGTTGCAACTTAGCTCCTTTTATGATACCTCTATCTCGTTTTCTAACGCCAGTATTGGAACTTGAAAACAAAAAAAAAACATAATAAGAAAAACACATTAAACATGTAGTGAGTAATTTCAGCATTAATGTAAATATGATTGGTTAACAATAACAGACCTAAATATCCCTCAATACTAACAGACGATGTTGATAAAGGTTGCTACTGACTGTCTTCATTTGAGGATGCAATTGTTGGCTGTTGAACGATGGGGTTAGATTGAGTTGGTTGTTATGTAGGAGCAACTTCTTTGGTCGTTACCACCCTCTTTTCCTTGTTTCTAACAGGTGCCATTATATTAAACCTATGTAAAATGAAATATGAACATAACAAAGAAGCTTAACTCAAACATCAGTATTCCATATCAATATAAGGAGATCAGTACTCAAATACTAAACATTCGGCATAACATTCCGCAAAAACATGAGTGAAACATTAAAAATATGCATCTAGTCATCGTAAATTAACATAAGTAAAGCATCAACAACGTAAAGCAATTATGAACATAACATTTCAAACAATACAACCAATTTATTTACATTCAATCATCATGATCAAGATTTTGAAAATCATCATCATTAAGTACATTATTGTTGGATTCTTCATCACTAATATATTCGGGCAAAGTATCATCATTGTCATTTAAGTCATCCTGAGTATAGTCTTCTTTTGTTTGTAAGATAAGATGAGCTTGGACTTCATCTAGTTGAACTATGTTGGGATCGACATCTCTCCTATGAAATGATGATATATCTGCATCTTTTACTAGAATGCCTTTGTTATTGAACTCCAATCCAATATCGTAATAGACTTCATCTGCATCCTCATCCAATTGACCAATATCCCTTTCACAAAAATCAAAGACATTCCTTTGTTGAAACTTTTGAACAACCTTCCAATTGTTGCTCAATACAGTATCGTTGATGTAGAAAGCTTGTTTGACTTGACTTACAAGGACAAAAGAATCATTATCATACCATGTCTTACTAATATTTATGCTAGTAATATGCCCATTCACTTTCATATCAGTTAGATCAAATCATTTGCATTTAAGTAGAACAACCTTCTTATCTTTGATGTAGTGCAACTTTATTATTTCAGAGATGACACCGCAGAAGTCAATGATTTTGTCATCATGACATCCTTCAACAACAACCCACTATTTTGACTTTTAACTCGACTATCTCGATCTTGTATGTGAAATCTCACCCCATTAACAATGCAACCTGTGTATTTCTTTGGACAAATATGAGGCCCACATGCCAAACTATATGTTGTCGTCGCTTCTTGCACGTTACGGTTATGTAACCGTATCATCTGTCTGACAAATTGAAAATAAATATGAGGATGAGACATAATTTTATTTTTTCCATAATATGTAATCAATATGAAAGTTACTCGATTTCTAAACCATGATACAAACTTTTGCCTATATCTTTCTTCAACATTAATAATCCCTTTGCTGTGAATTGTGTCTTTGTGCTCTTTATTTAAAAAAGGTAATGACAATAAGATCTCAGAGTGAATGAAGAAAATTGTAATATGATTGCTTGAATGAAAAGGAATATACGTACTCTATGTATGTATCGAGTTTCTCGCAATTGTTCAAAATATACTAATGGGCGATTTCAAATTCGTCTTTAGTTAACCCTACATATTTACCCGCACCAAGTGGCCTAACTTTTTGGGAGAAAATAGACAACCCACCATTGACATGAAAATCAAAGTTATGTTCTGGTTTATTAAATCTTGTCTCCACATCAGATAAGTACATTGAACAAAAAAGTCAAGCACTCATTTGCCATATAAGCCTCTGTAATAGACCCCTCTGGTCGAGCTCTATTACGTACACAACACTTAAGAGAGCATAAAAACCTGAACATAAACAATTATAAACTTAGGAATTGTTACAAACAAATAACATAGAAAAAAACTTGTTCAATTTAATATGAATTACCTTTCAGTCGGAATTATCCATTGAAATTGAACCGGTCCATAAAGTTTTGTTTCATATGATAAGTGAATTGCCAAATGAACTATAACATTAAAAAAAACAATGGGGGGAATAATAGTTCAAGCTTACATAGAATCAATGCTATGTCCTTTTTCCATTTTATTAAGCTCTTCAACTTTAAATGCCTTGCAACATAATTGCTTGAAAAACTCTCCCAATTGACCGAAAGTAACGGGCACATGTTTCGGCAAACACCCACGTATTCCAATAGGAAATAATTGTTGCAAAAGTACATGACAACCATGACTTTTCAACCCTGACACTTTTCCCTCTTTAACATTCACACAGTGAACTATATTTGATGCATACCCATAAGGAAATTTGACTGATTGGAGGAACTAACAGAATGATTATTTCTCATTTTTTGATATATTGTAACAAGCAGGGGGAATAACGTATGAGCCATCATCTCTTTTTTTCAAATGCAAGTCCTTTCTAATATTCATGTCTTCCAAGACAAGTATAGCCTTAATTGTGTCTTTGGATTTCCCATCAATTCCTATGATACTCTTTAAAATGGACTCACAAATGTTTTTCTCAATATGCATGACATCAAGATTGTGCCTCAATAGTAATTCCTTCCAATATGACAAGTTGAAAATTATGTTTTTTTGTCCAATTCAGTTCGACATCATTTCTCTTTTGCTTTTTATTACTTGAGCATTTGCTAGGTGTAATGTCACACAAATGTGATAGCTGGTAAACAATATCATCACAGGACAACTGCATCGGAGCTTCACCCAACTCCACTGTGCCATTAAATTGTTTACTTCTTCGCCATCTATGCCATTTACAAATAATGACGATGAACTGTATAACATATTTTACTTCGTATCCTTTTTAAGTATGTTTGACGGTTACACATAGGATAAGCCATATATCCTTTAATTCTCCACCCAAACAAATTCTCATAAGTTGGGAAAGCGTTTATAGTCCACAAAATAACAACATACATTATAAATGTTTCGCCTTCAACAACATCAAAAGTTTGTAATCCAAATTCCCATAGATCGTTTAAGTCATCAATTAATGGTTGCATGTATACATCGATGTCCTTACTAGGAGCAGTAGGTCCTAGAATAAGCAGTAGGTCCTAGAATAGGATCCTTCATATACTTCAATGGAGGTAAATTGTACGGGACTAGAATCACCGGCCACATGCGATATGAATTACTCATATTACCGTAAGGATTAAATCCATCTGAGGCCAATCCAAGTCGAACATTACGACAATCTTTTCCAAACCATGAAAACTTTCTATTAAGTTCTTTTCATGCCATTGAATCTGCTGGATGACGCATAATGTTATCATCAATGTGTTTCTCTTTATGCCACCTGATATTTATGGCTATTTTGTTTGACATAAAAAGACTTTGTAATCGTGGTTTAATAGGAAAGTATCGAAGGATTTTATTCAGTATCTTTTTCCCTCTCCCATCATCCACCTGCCACCTTGATGTATTACAAATAGGACACTCTGAAGATCTTTACTTTCCTTCCAAAAAAGTACACAATCATGCTTACAAGCATGAATTGAAATATATCCCAATCCAAGATCCCTTAACAATTTCTTCCCAATCTAAGGTCCCTTAACAGTTTATTTGCATCATAGTAAGATTTCGACAACTTGTGTCTAATAGGTAACGCATCGTTCATTAAGTCAATTAACATGTCAAAGGATTTATTACTCCATTTATTATAAACCTTCAAATGCAACAACTTCACAACAAATGATAGTTGTGAGAAATTAGAGCACCCTGGATATAATTGTTCTTGAGAAACTTTTAATAACTTCCCAAAATTATCTTCTGTAATACTACCAATTATGTTAGCTTTCTTGTTTTATTCATAGTCTACATATAATTCCGACAATTGTCTAACATCTCGTCAATCCCATCATCACCATCATCATTCACATCACAATTATCTACGTCATTATTGTAACTGTCATCATAACATGTATCCCCACTTCAACTACAACTTACTTCCTTACGTTCACCATGACAAAGCTATGGAGTATAGAATTTATCTATGCCTCGGATTAGCAAGTGATTATATACCACATCTTGACTTTGGAAGTCGACATTTAGGCAATCGATGCATAGACAACGAATACTACATTCATCACCCATTTGATCTTTTACAAATTGCATAAAACTCTGAACTCCTTCTATATATTCAGTTGACCATTTTCGATGAAACATCCAACTCTTATCCATCTAGCTTTACAATAAAAGAATATAACTTAGTTATTACATGCTCTTTTGGTTCAATATTACGTTTAAAAAACTAAGGTAATTAAGTTATGTGACGTTGTTTCTTATTTCCAACCTATATACCATCCTTTGTCTGTACTATATTGAGTTATTTCTTGTTTGCTTTGTCTGTTTACTTCTTCTATTACATAATGACATTGTAATTGGTGAAGTCTTTTGTATTAATTTTTGTTGTTTTCATTGAAGCTATTATTTTAAATGTCATTGGAAAAAGAAAGAAATTAAGGTTCCAATTTTTATCTTTTTAAAATTGTTGGTGAAATTACCTTTACCTATTTCCTCTATAACACTTATTGTTCTTTCAAAAGTTTGTCAACATATAAATTATATCATTTACATTAGTGTATAATGTAAATGAACATGTTATATTCATCATTTGATGTGTTGGATGTTGTTATGGTACTAACTATTTATTACAAAAATTAATTACATTATATGAGGTTAACTACTAATTTTGTATTAATTTTTGTTGTTTACATTGAAGCTATTATTTTAAATGTCATTGGCAAAAGAAAGAAGTTAAGGTTCCAATTTTATCTTCTTAAATTGCATAGTGGTTCAATTTCAAAATGTTTTTCTTGAAAAATGGCTATAAAATGACGTGACAATATCGTGTTTTTACTGCATACGCATTAATGGGTTTACTATCCACTCAATTTGTTTTGTCAGTTCATACGCATCAATTATGTTAACTATATACATCAAAATGAAATGACCATTGATATATAAAGCAATTAATTAACAAACCATTTCAAATGTGACGAATACTACTAATTCGCAATAAGAATAATGATTACTACTAATTCGCATTCACAACAGTTGCAACTATTTGGACAAATGATATTTCTAACTGGGTTGGACAAGTTACCTAGATCGACAGATAACCCCAAACCACTACAAAGTAGGAACTTCAACAATTAATCCTTAGATTGCCTATAAATATGAGAGAATTATACATGAAGTAATTAAAAATTAATAAAATAACAAAAAATTACATTATGATTAAGTGATACTATAAAGAAATAAGACATAATTGCTTAAAAATATATATTGAAATTAAAGAAATAATACCCTACAGGAATTCTATATAATTAACCTTATACTTTATCATTATAATTCTTATTCACAGGACATAGGGCTTTTGTCCAATATGTGGTGGGCAAGGAGAATATACCTAAAGATGCCACACAAATTCTCCAGAGAGAGGAAAGGCTGAGAGAATTCTTTTTTTAGGGGGTTCTATGTTCGTTTAATTTCACACCTGCTAAGACGATGTCATTTGTTCAACAAACGATGAACAAACGACATTGTCTCAACTAAATTATTTTTAGCCCAACACATTTGGTGATGAATTGATGAATTCATAATTCGTCACCAAATGTTAATGGTCTATTAAAGATTTGGTGACCAATTCACAAAATTGTTGCCCCTTACATGAATGCGATGTCGTTTCACTTAATTCATTTACATGCCCTCCCAATTTGTCGCGAAAACACTTAATCCAAAAGGCATGACCAAAAACTCAAAGTGGCCATACCGAGTCCTGAAAGCTGTCTTTAACACATCAGACTCCTTAATCCGCAATTGATGATACCCAGATCTCAAATCTATCTTCGAGAAAACTCTTGCTCCCTGCAACTGATCAAACAAGTCATCGATACGCGGGAGTGGATACCTATTCTTAACCGTCACATGATTTAACTTCCGATAATCTACACACATCCTCAAAGACCCATCTTTCTTTTTCACAAAGAGCACTGGAGCTCCCCACGGCGATGAGCTCGGCTTGATGAAACCCTTCTCTACCAAATCTTCTAACTGATCCTTCATCTCCTTCAATTCCGCCGGAGCCATTCGATAAGGCGGAATCGAAATTGGCCTTGTGCCCGGAACAAGATCCAGAGGGAGTTCAATCTCCCTAGGAGGAGGTAGTCCTGGCAATTCCTCGGGAAAAACATCCGGAAATTCCCTGACCACCGGAACCTCTGCCAACTTACCTCCCACTGCCTGCGAATCCGCCACATAAGCTAGAAACGCTTCACACCCCTTCCTTATTAGCTTATCGGCTGACAAGGCGGAAACCATTCTAATCGGACTTGCTTT
>JANIPN010000005.1:15890252-15900366 GCA_027478595.1 Erythroxylum anguifugum
GAGCATTCAGCTGGAGGGTATAATAAGAGCAAGAAAAATTCTCGGTCATCCGTCACCAACAGCTCCACAATGCGATGCATCAGCTCCGTCTTGCGGACATGGACACAGATGAAACCCTGCCCTTAGTTTCCACCATTTCACTATGTTCAAACCAACAGCGCCTCGAGCTTCCTACTGACTTGCAGTGAATATATATATATATATATTGAAAAGGTATTATACCTATAATTGCTAGCTATATATTGTATTTGTCGTCTCATTTGATGCGTAAGAAATAAGAATAGTGTTCCCTTCCACATCTATGTCTTCAATCCATAAACTATTTCTGAAATATATCACTCGCATGTATTGTCACACCTTAATGAATCCAATACAGCCAAATCATTAAATTTCCCCAAAAACAAATTAAGATTTTGACTACAAAAGTGTAAATTTCTCCTTAAAACTAGTGGAATTAGTCAATTTTTTAAAAAAATTATTTCTAAAGATAGATAATATTTTGGGAAATTAAAATCACCAATGTTCTCGTATTACCATTTCAAAGTGGGATAATTTGATTTCATAGTATACAATTTTGATGCAGATTGTAGGAAAGTAGAATCAATAAGGCCACTTAGAATAACAACAAGTAACATTAAATTATCAATAAATTATTGATAACCATAATTATTCAATAATAACGTCAATCCAGCAACCTCAATAATTATTGAATGGGTTGACATGATTAATCAGCATCAATAGTAGTAAAAATCAGAAACTTATTATATTTATTGATTAATAACATGTTTATTGGTTTAACATGATAGTATATTTCGTCAAAAAAAAACATGATAGTATACAATTCCAATAAATAAAATATTATTTTAATTATCATTCAAAGTTTATAAAAAATTAATAATTAATTCGGTTGAAATTATTACAATTTATTATTTAATTTATCATATTTACATCTCATTGTTCATATAAAAATTATATACAAATTAAATGTAATATATTAATAATTATTAATTTATATTAACGAGGGATGAAGGTCATCGCAAGTCATTACGTCCTGCAATAAATGGTTATCAAGTCAACCACTGGTCAGACTATCCTTATATATGGTTCAACAACTTCAAAGTCCAAACATTGACTGTAATATCCGGTTCGATGATTGTACTGTGTTATTTGTTGTACATATATTTTATAAAATATGCTTTATTTACGATATACTAGAATAATTTAAGCATTTAAATGTATTATTGAGGTTATGATGAAGATCACAGATAGACTAGAGATGATTTTAGACTCAATTAAAAATTTCTTAAAACAATTTTGAAAACTACAAAAAACTACAAAATGAGTCCGAACAAGCTTCAAAAGCTGTAAAATGTGCTTTAGAGATTCAGGTGATACTTTTGAATGAATCCGGACAATTTCGGTGATATTTAGTGATTTTCGAATTTAATCCAAAAATTCTTCTAGGCAACTAAAAAGTTATCGAATAATTTCAAAATATAATGAAAAACTCCAGAATTAGGATTAGAGTCCATAGGAACTGAAACATGTCGAAATGTAAGTTGTTTGAATAGAATTCGGGTAATCCAACGTTATTGGACTAAAATGCCCTTTTTGAAAAATAATGAGTATTGATGATTTTAAACCCATTCAAAAATTTTAAAAACATCCAATCAATAAGTATTGACTATAATTAGAGTATTTCATAGTCAATTTGAAAATCAGACGGTTGTGGAATGTTTTCGGGATTTAATTCGGTTAGTTGGTCGATTAAATGTATTAAAGGGCAATTTGGTCTTTGGCACTAATTAAGGGCAATTTGTTCTTTTAAAATATTTTAATGGATTGATGAGTCATTAGAGATGACCAATGAGATGATGACATGTGTTTGATGAGTCATTAGTAATGACAAATAGGAAGGTGACGTGTAATTCATTAAATGAGTATAAAAAGCAAATAATAAGACATTTTGCTTCTTTATTTCAACATAATGTGAGATGATGAGAAAGTAACGTGAGACACACAAAAAGAAAGGGTTTCACACTATTTTTTGTGTTGTTAACTTTTAAAGTATAAAAAGTTTTTAACAAATGAACGGCTTGGCTTTTCGAGAGTCCTTCGATTGAGTTAGATATTGATTGAAGGGCTATCGTAGAGTCGCTGGAAGGGTTGCAGTTGAGTTCCTGAGGGGAACTCTGGGATGGGTCCTTTCAGGTGATATCAGAGCGACGTTTCAAATAGGGTTATCTTTATACGTGTTATGATTTCATAATGTGGTTTTTTTGTGGTTTTGTGAACAAGGCAACCTAGAAAGTTTTGTTATTTTTTCAGTGATATACAATTTATCTTTGAGTTCAGAGCATAATGCACCGACGAAACATTAGGGGTCCCAAAGCCACATTAGAGGCTCCAACACTTGAAGTACCTTCAGCTTGGGAGGCCGAGCATAAAGATGGTTCAGTAAATGTTTTTCTTTATGAATCAACCCCGTTAAGAATAGTGAAGAATGGCAAAACCGCTGATGGAATTTTATTTCTACCTTAAGTGAAAATTACATATACAGGCAGTGGCAATGCGCTAGCTACGAGAGGCCTTAGTAATGTCAGGGAGTTTGATCGAGTGTATTTGTAAGTAAGGCACAAAACCATCTAATAAGAGTATAGACCCGCCCTCAAGGGGTGTGGCTAGATGGTTGAGAGCAGGGCTTGGCTTCGGTTAGATCCTAGGTTCGATTCCTTGCTAGCCCCTCTTGTAAGAGCCTGGGGCAGCCGAGGTTTTACCTATGGATGGAGAACTAGTGAGGCCCTCTGTGATGGGGTGTAACTGCTTGGCCCTCTGCTGGGGTGTAGTCACTTGGCCCTCTGAGAGGTGAGCCCGCTTGGCTCGCCTGTGGGGTTTCCTTGAATAAAAAAAAAAAAGAGTAGAGACCCCAAAAGTGCCCTAATTTGGTTGGATTGGGATAAAAATAATAAATTTAAATAGCTTGGTGACAGAAGGATGAGACGAGGAATATCGTCTAGTTAGAGGTGAGTCAGATCATGTAATAGCCCAGACCACCCGCCCACAGATATTGTCCGCTTTGGGTTGCCCTTCAGGCCAAGACCCCTCACAGTTTTGCTCTTCCCACCCTTGGGAAGACGCGTCTTCCCTGATATGGTATCAGAGCCAATACTAGAACCGTTGTGCCAGCTAGGCTGGGCCCTAAAAGGGGGTGGAGAGTTTAAGATCTCACATCGATTAAAGAGGAGAACGAAGTATGCCTTACAAAGGTATGGATACCTCTCCCCCACAAGACGCGTTTTCTCAGGAGTAGGAAGAGCAAAACCGTGAGGGGTCTTGGCCCGAATGGCAACCCAAAGTGGACAATATCTATAGCGGGTAGTCTGGGCTGTTACAAATGGTATCAGAGCCGGTACCCGAACCGTTATGCCAGCTAGGCTAGGCCTTGAAGAGGTTTGGGCCCTAAAGGGGGTGGAGAGTGTGAGATCCCACATCGGTTGGAGAGGAGAACGAAGTATGTTTTATAAGGGTATGGATACCTCTCCCCCATAAGAAGTGTTTTTCCTAAGGGTGAGAAGAGAAAAACTGTGAGGGATTTGGCCCGAGAGGCAACCTAAAGCGGACAATATCTATGGTTAGGTGGTCTGGGCTATTACAAACCACCTATAATGTCCAAAGACTCCTGAAACACTAGGAGCTCAGTACCAAGGTGTAGCTAATGTGGAAGGAAACCACTTGCATAGGCTGGGGTAATTGTAGTAACCCAACAGGATGCTGAGGATACATCTAATACTGTGATAGGTACCGGTAGTGATGAATATATTGAGATCAATCCCAGAACTATGCACTCGTATATGCTAAAAGATTTCATTAGATAGATTAGTGTGAAGTTGGAGCTTTTAGAGTGCCATTTGATAATGACTACTTTCACTAAAACTACGCCAATAATGTAGAACGTTCATAGAGGTAGTTACATAGTAGTTAGACTTAAAAGCTCTTTAATGAGTTGATCTTATTAGATATCGGTGACTATGAAGTCATACTAGCAAGGAAATTGACTAATTGTAGCACCCCATTTCCGCAGGACCCGAACCCGACATCGTGGGTGATATCTGAATCCGTGCCCCGTGAGGATGGTATGCTAGAGCACTCAATCATTCAAAAATTGGTATAGTTTTTTTAAGACCACAAACATAATATGCAGAAATCGATACTCAATTGAGCCCACATTCATTTATAAACATTTTCAATTAACACAAAACCATCAACAAAATTTTCAATAGTCATTTGGGCCCTTTACAAATACCAAATACGTGAGTCGTTTTGGAATACAAATTTATACAAAAAAAGTTGTGGAATATACAATTTAATACAAAATAGAGAAATGCAATGCAGACGCGAACTGATCCCGATCTCTATCCTTCACTTGAATGCTTTAGGTATATTCCCGTTAGCCTAACGGGATTTTCTTGTGATCCTGAAAAATATTTGCAAATTTTGAGTGAGTTTTGCGAACTCAATGAGCGACCATCATCTATGGCTCACCCATTCACATAACATATAATTCACATTTTACATTACTTAACATTTCACATTCAATTTCACACTTCATATTCAATACACTTAATCATTTATATTATGCATATGAAGTGCACATGAGACTCTCTTTCTATTTGTTACTTTGTTGTGACCGAGTGCCTAAACCGTCCCATATAGGGCTCATTAAACGTTGAGCCCGAGGCTCCGATTCACTTTTGAGCTCGAAGCTCATTTTCACTCGTTAAGCTTTAAGCTCTGATCGGTGGCTACTCTGGTCACAACAGCCATTAAGTTTCATGCATTCATGAGAAGGAATGCATCAATCGCATTTGCATCATCCCATTCAATCATATTCATATATCATCGGACCGTAGTCCGACATTCAACATTTAGTTAAGAATTCACACTTTCATTCATATGCAAATGCACATTAGAACACATTTAACAACCACCTTAAGTACACATAGTTCTTCCAATTCACATCAAATAGCACTTCAATATTCAAATCAAACATCACAATCATCAGACCTCCTGTCTAGAAACCAACATAATCAATCACATTTACATAATCATTTAGTTGTCAATTAGTACAAAAATTTAAATAACAAACAATGAAGTGGGACCATCTCAGCCTACTTACAGTACGCTTCAGATTAGCATTTGATTTTAGATTCTGGGAACGCCTGAATGCGGACACTTGACCTGCACAACCCATTTATGCAAGACACACATTTCACACTCATTAATAATTGCATACGTATAAGCATTTATTTATGCACAATTGTATAAATGGACTATGTGCAATGCATGCTCAATGACAATCTCGGTTATATGTTCTAGAACACATATTATGCTCATTCCCATTTCATAATTCATATATGTATAATTGAACTTAGATTTACACTTCATTTGTACATGATCATTTTAAATTCTCCTTTCAATCTTTACCCTTTTCATAAGCTCAACCTTCAAGAATACTTGGTTACTCTATATCATAACTCAATTTCTTGTCATCTCTTTTCTAAGCTCACATGATCTCATAATATCCAATTCCCATTCATAATTTAGCAATTCAAACATATACACACACTTAGGCACATCGCTCATTTACACAATAACCATAAATATATTACCCACCTAATTTGCTTGCACAACTCCAAGTCAAGGTTGTCTTTCCCCTTGTTTTTGGGTAGGATTCTCTTGGTTCCTTAAAATAAATCAAATCTCATTTAATAGGGATCTACTAAAAAATCCCACAATGCAAAAATTGATTCTAGAATACTTAAACCCAAGCATTTTCTAAACTCCATGAACTAGAATCCTACCAAAAATCCAAAAGATTCAAAATGATCTTACCTTGATTCTTCACCAACTGAAGAGATCTTTAGCTCAAATGGAAGCTCTTTTCTTTCTCTTCCTTTTTCTCTTCTTGAACAACTTCAAAATCTTTCTTGAAGACTAGGAAGAATTAAGCCCTAGCTCAACTCTCTCCTTTTCTCTCAAACCACCAAACTCTCTTTCTCTTTCTTACTCATTTTCGTTATTCTCTTCTGCTTATCCTTCCATTCACGTTTTTCTTTTTCATTTATAAGCAAGACAACACTTCTTCTTCCAATTATGCCCTTAATGATCGAGAATTGTCCCATTTACGCTTCCATTTATGCCTTATGTCTTTTATACTTAAGTTTCTTGCCAACAGTACCCTTGAACAATCTAACCTAACACTTCCTTCCAGAAGAATATCCCTCATTATCTTAAATTTCTAATGACACCAAAATCATTCAATTTGGTTAAGTGATTCGAAAGATATACTTCAAACATTTTCAGATTGCTCTTGTCCAAATCAGTATACTATGCACAACTTCTATCTAAATTTTAAACATCTTAAAGACTGAATTAGGTTCCAATTTCTTCATACCACTTGTAGCTCCATGTCTTTATTTTACCAAAAATTAGAAATCATCTCATTTGGAGCTCTACTAGTCCAGAAATCATCAAAATACCGAAGCATGTTTAGTGGGATAATACCAGTTTATATTATTTAAGAACACACACACACTGTACCTGTCCCACATTCTTCACTCAATCTTTCTCATTTCATTTCAGATGGCTACGATTTTTAGTGGAGATGTAGAGCAATGTCTTACGAATCCAATGGTTCAAGAATCAAGGCATTTGAATGTCTAGAGAAGAAGTTATGGCCAAAAGAATCCAATCTAGTTTTGTCCTCATTCATATTGAACCTGTCCTGGGACAATTAGCATAACGTTCACTATAGATATTAGATTAAGGTGTTATTTAAATGGTTTGAAAGAGAACTTCAAGATCTACAACTTTTATGAAGACCTAGAAGACAAAATCTATCATCTGAGGAGTCAAAAATAGGAACAGACAATATGACGTCATTTATAGATGAAGTGACATCATCAGAAGATACAGGATTGGAAAAATTGCCATAACTTTTACTAAAGATATCAAAATAAGATGTTCTTTACATGGCTTGAAATAAGACTTCAAGATCTACAACTTTTATGAAGACCTCGAAGATAAATTCTATCATCTAAGGAGTCAAAAATAGGAATAGACAATATAACGTCATTTATAGACGAAGTGACGTCATTAGACGATACAGGATTAGGAAAATTGTCATAACTTTCACTATAGATATCAAAATAAGATGTTCTTTATATGGTTTGAAAGAAGACTTCAAGATAGACAACTTTTATGAAGACCTTGAAAACAAATTCTATCTTTTGAAAGGTCAAAAATGGAGCAGAAGATAGGTTACGTAAAAAAATAGAAGAATCAAAAAGCAGAAGAAGCAAAACACAAAAGAAGCAAAACACAGATGACACGTCATCACAAACGACACGTCATCATAGAAGAAGCAAAACATATAAGACATGTCATCACGGACGACATGTCATCATAGAAGAAGCAAAACATAGAAGACACGTCATCACAAAAGAAGCAAAACATAGAAGACACGTCATCACAGAAGAAGCAAAAAGATAGAAGATATATCTTCCCTTATAGGGACCATAACTTTCAACCTAGAAGTCCAAAAATTCCATACTATATATCGTTGGAAAGCTAAAAGAAAGATCTACAACTCTCCAGAAGGCAACTTGCCAAAATCTATCTAGATCAATCCCAAATTTGCCCCTAAAGTCCAAAGATGAATTTTACATTCGTCCACCAATGTACTGCACCCATTTCTCAACTTCATAAAATTTTTAGACTCTTAGAGATAGAATTGAAATTTGTTGTCTTCATAAGAAATATAGCCATATGTTTCTAGTTTAATCTAAGCAAAGAATCATCTTATTTAGATAACTAAAAAAAAAGTTATGGCTAACAGACCGAATCACACTCAGTGAACAGTTTTCAGATCATTACCAATTTTGTTTCCAAATCTTTCCTTATCACAACTCATACCAAGATCACTCTTTCTACTTCCTCTACTTCTCATTTTCAATAATATCACATTTAACATCAATTATACTCAGAAGTTGTCAATGAATGCATGTACCAATTTTTTATATGCAAAGATTCAAATTCACATGCATGTATGCTGACATGCTGTTGGGCATGAAATGCAAATTTTTCTAACTCTCACATTGCTATTCTCTCCATTCTGAAATCTGGGTTCTAACCCTTAATATGGGGATAGGATGTTACACTAATAGTACATTATGTCGATGTGGATTGCTTCTAAAGGAAATTAGGATTTGTAGCTAAGGGAAGTTAGGATTTGTACATGAGGGAAGTTATATAAGTATTTAGCAGAAAATGTAGAATGCTCCCATCTCTTACCATATCTACCATGATAGCTAGAAAAGCACTAAAAGATTACTATACAAGTTATTTAGTTCTATGACTCAATAATTAAAGAAGTTGATGAGGTCATTTAGCATTTTAATACTGGAAAAGTAATTTGTGAATATATCTAGAGGATGAAATTGCTTATTACGGTTTAATTCATTAAGGATTAATTATTGATACGAGTAATTGGTGACTAAATTTTGATATTTTTAAATGTTATGACCTTATAGAGTGGTTGATTAAAATAAATATCAATCTTAGCATAAAATTTTGTTTTTAAGGGCAAGTATATTTTTGATTGTAAGGTGATTTGTGGATCCGTACAAAGTAATGTTATGGATGAAATTATGATGGAATCTTTAATCAAGACTGATGATTGAACAATATTTTTGGGAACAGTGATCAATTTGATGTAAGCTTCCATTTATGCATATATTAGCATATCAATTCTAAGTATTGAACATTCATTATTTTGAGTTTTTTTTATGTAAGTCAATTGTTTTATTTCTTGACAATCAAATGAGAGAAAGTGATGGTAAAATTTTGAAGGAAAAGTTAGTGATAAGTTTTGATCCATAATGGGGAATTTTCTCATTATAATTGAGAGCTATTATTTTACAAGTAATTATATTTGACGAATGGGAGAATGATAAAAAAATTATGCATGTGACCTATAAACAAGTATAGCATGAAGATTTTAGAAGATTAAAATTCCCAGATTGAGTTTTGAGGTACCTAAAATCATATAAGTGTTTTGTAGTTTTAGAAATGGACAAGTAAAAGATATTTTTATTGAAAGTGCAATGGAAGTATGATGTGCACTCCTTGTTTGAAGAGATTGAGGATTGATAAGCTCAAAATTGAGTTATGAGATAGTAAATAAAAAAAAAATAAACTCTAGGTTAACTGAATGGTGTGTATGTTAATAGGATATAATAATAGTGTCTTAAGAAAGAAATTCTAGATTAAGTCACTCACCAGTGTATGCTATGCATCTGAGGAACACAAAGAAGCATATATCTTGAAAGTGCATTATGATAGAAAATGTAGGAAAAAGGGTGATAGCATATGTTCAAATGCTTGTTAAATGAACAAGTCAAGGTTAAGATCCAAGGAACCAATAAAAATTGCTCAGCCACTCCCTATCTAGAAATGGAAATGGAATCATATTACAAAGGATTTGATGGTAGCAATTTCGTGAAATATAAGCAGATATGATAGTATATGGGAGATAACTGATCGTATTCCAAAATCTGCCCATTTCCTAACCATCCAAAGTAGGTATTCTCTTGATAGATTAATCAAGCTGTAAGTGATTGGAAGTATATAGTTACATATAATACTGGAATATGAGGATAAGATATATGAAAGAAAATTGGCTTGACTGAACTAGTTAAGATAACCACAAATAAGATCAAAATGTTTCGGGTCAAAGTGATAGTATCTAAAATTGATAGTAGAGCTAGGTGTAGAAATATAGGAAGCACGTGGAGTTTTAAAAAAAGCAAAGAATTTTTCGAATATCATCATAGAAAGGAATAGTTTGTTTTAGACAATGTGACGAGTTAAGCCCATAATATGTTGGCCCCCATGAAGTGATTGACAAAGTAGAAGCATAAAGAGTGGATGTGAATTCAATATCTATATTTTTTAGATGAGTAAGTGATCGCGGCTCGTCGTTCGATCCTAGAATCGATCCTTGGAAACCGGTCAAAAATAATTTATACCAAGGATTGCAGCATAGGATGCAACC
>JANIPN010000005.1:16013545-16027276 GCA_027478595.1 Erythroxylum anguifugum
CGGGAAGGTCCCGGTAACAAAAATTTTTGTTTTCCGCACCTGGTACATGTGATGTACCTCCCGGGATTTTCCTACACCAACAACATTTTCAACCAAACTGCTTCTTTACTAGCTTGTGTAGCTGCTACATATTTTGCTTTTATTGTTGACATAGCCACAACTGACTGCAGTTTTGAAACCTTGCTTATAGTCCCGCCAGCTAATGTAAACACATCTTGTGGTGGATTTGTTTCCATCAAGATCACCTGTATAATCAGAATCTACAAATCCAATGACAATAAAGTCTGATCCCTCATAACATAATGTAACATCTGAGGTCTCTTTAATGTATCTAAGGACTCTCTTTATAGCATTCCAATTCTCTCTACCAGGATTCGCCATGTACCGACTAACTACTCCTACTGCATGTGCAGTGTCTGATCTTGTACAAATCATGGCGAACATTAGGCTTATCACCGCTGATGCATACGATACTCGAGACATCTTCATCCTCTCATCTTCACTTCTAGGACTCATGGTGGAGGATAACTTGAAGTTAAAAGGAAGTGGGGTAGAAATTGGTTTACAATTTTGCATGTTGAAGCATCGTAAGATCTTCTTCGGATAATTTTTCTAAGAAAGTCAAATCTTCCTATTACTTCTATCTCGGTGAATTTGCATCCCTAGAATCTTGTTTACTGATCTCAAGTCCTTCATTTCAAATTTCCTAGCCAACTGAGCCTTAAATTCTATAATACGATCTTTGATGAGGCCTGCTACCAATATATCATCTACATATAGCAATAAGATAGTGATCATTTTCACCAAACCTCTTGTAATATACACAAGGGTCTGTATTTAATTTGCTGTATCCAAAGGCGCGTAATGAAAGAATCAAATCCCTTATACTAATACCTTGGCGCCTGCTTTAGATCCTACAGAGATTTGTTCAACCTACAAACCAAGTTCTCATTTCCTGCTTCTTCAAAACCTCTTGGTTGGAGCATATAAATCTCTTCTTAAAGATCTCTATGAATAAAAGTTGTCTTTACATCTAACTTTTCTAGATGTAAGTCAAACATAGCATATATTGCCAGGAATAGTTGGAGCATAGTAAATCGAACCACAGGAGAAAATATTTCATTGAAATCAATCCCTTCCTTTTGAGCATATTCTTTCACCACCAATCTTGCACGATACCGCTCCACCTGATCATCACCATTTCGTTTGATCTTATAGACCCATTTGTTGCCAATGGCCTTCCTTCCTTGTGGTAGTGGCACAAATTCTCATGTTTTATTCTTATGAAGAGCTTCAATTTCTTCCTGTATTGCTACAATTCATTGAGATGCATTCGAACTCCGTTTGGGATTCCTTTTCTACCTGAACAATAGTAGTCTTTGAATCTTCCTTTGATGTGTGATCATCATCTCCTTTCTTTTGTACAAAGATTACATTCTTTCTAATGATAACTTTATGGGCAGTGGATCCCACATGCGATACCCCTTCATTCCATTAGTATACTCCAAGAATAAGCATTTTTGGATTTTGGATCCAGCTTCGTAGTTTCTTAGGGATTGTACATCACGTACACAAGACTTCTAAATATATATGGAGGTTTGAATAAGCAACTAGGTTACCAATTCACATCTTCATCGGTGTCTTTGAGTCAATTATAGTTGATAGGGCTCGATTTAACACAAAAACAAGTGGTGTTGACTGCTTCTACCCAGAAAGTCTTGTCTAAGCTTGCAATTGCCAACATTGCTTTGGTTATCTCTAACAGAGTTTTGTTCATCAGCTTTACCATTTCGTTCTGTTGAGGAGTGTATGCCGTTGTGAACTACCTTTTGATGTCTTCTTGCTTGCAGAATTGATCAAATTCATTGTCAGTGTATTATGCTCTATTATCTGTCCTCAAACACTTGATCTTCTTTCCAGATTCAAGTTCTACCCTCACTTTATAAACTTTAAAAATTGGAAACACATATGCCTTCTTCTTGATTTGATACACTCAACATCTCCTGGAATAATTATCAATGAAGGAGATAAATTACTTCACTCCTCCTAGGGACGGAACTGGTGCTTGTCATACATCATAATGAACCAATTCTACAACTGATTTGCTTCTAGAATTTGATGTGTTGAACTTCAACCAATGTTGCTTGTTTGTAACACAATGCTCACAAAAAAGCAAAGATACCTTTGTGAGCTTTGGAAGTAGCTTTTGCTCAGCAAGAATCTTCATTCCCTGTTCAATCATATGTCCAAGTTTCTGATACCATGTAATTGCAGTTGAACATCCTGAAACAATTGATGCTTCTACCTCTTGCAAAGTCCTTCCCTTCAGCATATACAAAATTGCAACTATCTTTTCTCCCTTCATAAATGCAAGCGCTTCTCGAATTATTTTCATGATCTTGTTTTTAATTTCAACCTTGCAACCAAGATCATCTCGTTGTCCTAAAGACAAAAGTCTTCAGGCCCTCCACTTGCCGCACTTCTTGGATAGTACGAATTGTACCATCATACAACTTCAGCTTGATGGTTCCTACACCAATGATCTTTAAGGAATGATCATTGCAACTGCATATAGATCCTCCTAAGACAGGTTCATAATGATAGAATCATTTCCTTCGAGAGGTCATGTGAAAAGTGGCTCTCAAGTCGAAAAACCATACATTAGCAAATCTTTTTCTACTTTCATTTGCCGTCATTGTCTCACAACACAGGACATTATCATCTTCTGAAGTTCTCACCAAATTTCCTTGAGGATTGGAATTTATGTTATTCCGACAATCCTTCCTCATGTGACCTTTTTTGCCACAGTTGTAGCATCTTAAATTCTTCTTACTTCTTGACTTTCCCCTACCATGATTGTAGTGCTCACTTTGGCCACGTTTCGTTGATCTCCCTCTCATCATCGTCAATGCCTCTACTTGTTGTACAGTTTCTTGCCTGTCTTTCCTGTTCTTATGTCAGTCTTTTTCTTCAAGAATAGCTGCTGCAAAATCATCGAAGACTAGGTGATCTGCATGGATGTTATTTGTTAAATTGATGATAAGTTTATCATATGAATCTGGTAAACTTTAAAGTAGAAGCTTAGCATATTCTTAAGACTCTATTTTATGATCCAATGATATGAGTTAGGAAAATAGAGTATTCAGGGTGTTGATGTGATCTGTCACTGAAAGTAGATTCTGACATCCAAAGAATGTACAATTTTTTCTTAAGAAAAATCTTTTTATGGAGTGATTTAGCCCCGTACAGCATAGTGAGATAATCTCATACCTCCTTTGTTGTCTTATTCTCCTCTATACTCGACAACACCCCACTTGCTAATGCCAGATGAAGATTTGCGATAGCATTCCTTATTATCATCTGTGAATGTTGCAGGCCTTTTGTTGATGGCCGCAAAGCAGTTATCTTTTCTCAAGATAGCCTTCATCTTCAACTTCCATAATGAGAAATTACTCCCATTGAACTTCTCAATATCAAATTTTGCCGTCATTGCTTCTATCAAAAGCAGAACTTTTCTCTCACTATTTCACGTGAATTGTACCTATACGTATAAATAGCATGATATAAGTGAATAGTACCATGAATGTGAATAGTATCCAATTGCTACAGCTCAACTAAAATGGTTGTTACAGCGTTTAATTCAAAATAAATGCATGAATAGTTGTCACATTTCTTGTTACTATCTTACTATTCAATATTCATTAACTTTCACTATCGTTACCCAAAAAACGAACAGATTGCGCCAAAAAATTCGTCCTAATTTTCTCACCATGCTCTGAAACCACTTGTTAAGAAAATTGACTAAATTAGAGCAGGCTCGTAGCTAAATAAGATTGAAGGAATAGAAATGAAGAAATAAACATACAAATTTTATGTAAAAAATTCCTAAACAATTTAGGTTAAAAACTACAGGCAAGAAGAAACTTCACTATGAAATTTAAGAATTACAACATCTCTCTATTTTACAAAGAGAAACACTTAATTCTTTCAAGAAATAAAAGAAGCATTCTTTAAATTGTGGAGATTAAATTAAAGAAGAGAAGATTTGGGATTAATATAAAACCATCTGGGAAGGCCTATTTATAAGGCTCCCAAGTGTGCTTACACTTGTGGACACCAAATTTCTTCTTGCTTTTGTTGACATATTTAAGTCAACTGCCTTTCTTTTTGTTATTCTTTTAAGTTGGCAGTAACACCATGTATGTTGCACCAATTCTGCTCTCATTCTTTGCTGTTCTTAAACAGGTTGGTCCTTCTGTTTCCTTATCATCTACAGATATTGTCGAAGAAGCCCTGTAGTATCGTCAATCAATGTCGAAGAAACACCATCAAGAAGTTGCTCCTACAGAAATACCACGGGTGAGCTCACCTTACACTAGAAGTTCTTGAATAGTCCGTAGTTCTTCACACGTAAGTAAATGCTACTGGGCTAATGCTGTCAAGTCAATATGGTATTATAGGTTCACGGTCAAAGCCAACGGATGCTGCTGCAAGTGTAACTGCGCACCATATCATTATCTTCTTAATCACGCAGTTGAATAAAGGATCAAGATTAGCTCTCAATAATTCAGTCACTTTCGTTATACTAATAATCGTTAGCTTTGCCAGCCATAGCACTACTCAACTATAGAAGAGATGGTGGTTATATTGATTTCTCATTAATTCATTTGTTCCGTTAACTCTCTCTATGTTGCTCAAGATAGCAACTGTGGTCTGTCTTAAAGACGTTACTGCAGTGAGTTAAAAGGTAACATGATGACATGATTTAACGTGGCACTTTTTCTGTTTAAAACGGAAAAACTGGGACCAGACTTGAAGCCATGAAACTTCACTGCTTTGACAGATGGAGAAGTGAACAAGTGCAAGACTGACTTTTGTCTGAATCTCATGAACTTCTGATATGTTGAATGCATGGCATTAAAAATAATCGTGGCCCAACAAAGGAAATGAAAAGAGAAATAAAATTTCAACCCCAACGTCTTCTCCATGCACCTGGCAAAACTCTCAAACCATGGTTGTTAACACAAGACATTGGATAGCCGTTATCCGCATAACTCCCAAGTAGCCAGTCTTGGAACCAACAAGAACAATCCTATTTCTGCCAGAAATGCACTGAACTTTGGAAAACTGTCTTGTTCAGATTCAAATATCATTTTACATTGTGGAAGTTGTAGAGGCAGTTTGGGTAGTTGTGATGGCAAACTAATTCGCTTTGCTTTCTGCGGCCAGTGAATCAAATCTGCAAATATCCCCTCGACAAAGCGGACAAACTCTGCAAGAATAAGTTAGTAAAATGCACCAATGACCAAAGTATAGACAAGCATTTTGATCTAGATGAAAACAATACAATTAACTAAAATGATGTAAAAAATAGTACCAACATATGAGTAATGGGATTTACGAAATCTATAAGAATAATGTTCACTTCCATATACAACAGTACTTTCAGAATGGAACAAAGAAATTTTCTCCTATATCTAACACAGAAAAGTAACAGAAATAGAAAAGATTTGATTCTTGCAATACAATTAATAGATTGCAGGTATGACATTAAGTTGTCAAATATCTGAATCAGGATACTGTCTAACAAGAACATGACTGTTAAGTAGTACTTGCAGCAATTATTGCAAAGAACTTTTTATACTGATTTTGTTCCTCATGAGTATGCTAGACATCAGTTAAATTATCTTCAACCTTGAGTTTGTTTTCTGGCTTTGTGCCAGCATCAATTTCAGCAACCAGAATATGCCAACTACACACTAATTATCAAAAACAAAAACAAAAAAAACACTATACACTACTTATCAATTCAAACTTGTGATTTGCTCTCCCTTTTGATCAAACTATAAAAGTTTTTAGCGAAGGGAAAAAGACAAATGCAATGTTAGAGTTTAAATCAAACATGATAAAGACGAGTTAAGTGAGATCGTTAGTGGACATTCAGGATGTCAAAAAGGGGCAAGATACAATATTATAATCCACCTCATACCTGTGAATCTCTTTCAGCCACTTGTCTATACATGTCCTGTGAAATTCATGATGGCAAGGCAATACCCGCATGCAGTCTCCTTCATCATACTCCACAAGGCATATATAGCATCTATGTTCAGATAAATGAATAGTTATGGAGAGAAGAGAAATGACTGCCCACAACTAAGCACCATATGCATTGCGTCTTGAATCCGTTAAAAAGAAATAAGTGACTGCATACTCAAATTTGAAACTGATCTGAAACACAGACAAGTCGGGAGTTTCTAGATTCAGTCAATTAGCCCATACTTCAGATATAATTTGTTACATTCTTTGGATCCACGGTAGTTATTGTTACATTCTTTGGATCGACGGTAGTTATTTATCTATTGTCAAATAAATTTTAGCAAAACATCTTGCCATGTCCTGGTGAAATAGGATAACCTTGTTAATATTTCCAACAGCTTTTGGCGAGAGCAGTTTTACATATTCAAATGTGTAGGCCTTGCACATAGTTGATAATCGAAAGAGTTGTCTGTTGTAGACATTTGCCTTTACTGAGAATTATGCTGTTGATAAAGCAAATTCAGGTAGATGATTGTCCTAATCGTAAGATTCAAGAATAGTGAACATGCAGTTTACTAATGCCTTGTGACTGATGGCGAAAAAAAGGCAAATAACAGCCACAAATCACAAATACCATGCCACAGCCTTGGAAAATCTATCTTTTCCTTTTATTACATGAAAAAAAGCATCAACGGTGAGCTTACTCCACCGACAAAATATAAAAACAGTATTAGTAAGGCAAACTCTAAAGTCTATTCAAAACAAGAATGGCAAACTTTATGACTAGCGAGGTCCTAACATGGAACAGAAAATACAAATACATAAGGTTATTCCAGAAAAGTTGTCAAAATCTTTGTTTAACAAACTATTTAAGTAAAGATCAAAGCTTCTCATCCAGGAAAAAAAAAGGAACAAAAATCTAGACATGAAAGTATAAACACTTACTGTGCTGCCTCCTCGTTCTGATGTTTTTGAGACTGAGACTTCAAATATAATTTCAGAGGCAAAGATTCTACAACTTCATTAGGTGCAGGTACAGACCCAAGAGAAGATACAGAAGGACGGGAGGACAATACAACAGATTGCTGGTGAATTTCATCCAGAACCTAATTTAATATGTATAGAGGATTCAACTTAAAAATAAAAAAAGTTAAATAAAAAAGGGGAGGAAAGTCATCACAAAAGGGTAACAGCAGATTACCTCAAATAGAGCTTCAGCTAACATGACAATTCTCGAAATGCTAGCACTAGCACTAGAGTTATCATTTACATTGGTCTCCCGGTTAGTAACACGACATGTACAACGACCAGTTCTGTGTTGACCAGATAAAACACAAGACCTCTCATGTCCAGACAGGTTTTCAAAACGGCTCCCCAATCGCTGAAGCGCACGAACCTACACAATTTAACGTATTGGTGACTAAGCATGGAAAAGTTATCAAGAGGGAAGTGCAGATGATGGAGAGAGGCAGGGAAAGTAGCCAAGCATAATTTGGAAAATCTACAGGATTGTAACATAAATATTTTAGGAAACAAGGAATCACGCAATCAATACAATCGAAGAGGATGATAATTTATTAAGCTGTCTCCTAAAGTGAGCTTCCAAACAACTGGCACACCTCTACTATAATGGACATAATTGTTTTACAATATTTACAACTACACTCATTTGAAAAGAATTTGAAAGGCAAACTATCAATTCCAGAAGTCAGATATAAGGTCTTCATTTCTGTCAGAAAAGTTATGAAATACATTGATTCTACAAACCTGAGAACGTATTCTTCTCCTTCGTTCCAGGAAATTTGACCTATGTTCCAGCAGATCATGATACCTAGCTTCTCTTGACCGTGAAGTTTCAATCTCATCGTCTTGAATGCTGAACAAGGAGGACATGCTAGATGGAGGATAGCTAGATGTAGCTGGAGAAACGATAGTATTACCTTCAGATTCTGAAATCCTCATCTCACCACCCAATGCCTGTCTCCCATTATCCCGGCTAGCATCTCTTAGTTCTCTCAATTGTTGCAAAGGACAAAATGAAATGTCAGAAAGTGATGATCGTCGAAGAACTCTGTCACGAAGTCTCCCAACACTAAGGGTCCTGCTAAAACGAACGTTACGCTCTGCAGGTTCTCGAGCTCCAGGCCGCCTATCAGAAGCTCTTGTTTCAATACTATCCAGATCACCGAGAATTCTTGGAGAATGCAAGTTCCCATCTAGTCTAACTCTGGATCTAACACCATCTCTATCAGCATCATGAGTAGAAGAAATTGCCTCGTTGTCTCGTAGATTTTCCAAGTAATTAGATGCTTGATTATTAAAATCTAGGTGAGTAGAAGTGCTTTCATAATGTTGTGCGGGAGTTCTACTGATCAGGGAAATAGGTGGTGAGTCACTACTTTCTTCAGTTTCACATTCTCCACCAGCAATACTTCTGACTGACCTTGGATGAATGTGAATCTCATCTTCATCATTAAACATTCTTAGATTTCCAGATGGTACAGGATAAGCTCTTGAGGAGCCTAAGCTGGTTGCTCTGTTTAACCTAAAGCTCACATTACCAGGAATAAAGCTGAAGCGTGAGAGGAAGCGACTTGGGTATGTCCTAGACTGAGTAGAAGGAGCTCGAGCAGAACTGCTGCCAGTTCTGGAGGTGCTATTTCTGATACTTGCTTGACCCCAATCATCAAGGTCAACATTGGAAGATATACATGGTATTTCATCTGATTGCCCAACTTTAACCTTTGTGTAACACTCTATTTTCACCTGATCTGATTCTACATTGGCATGATTTCTAGATGAATCATTGCCTTCATTTTCTTTGTTCTCATGGACACAAACCTGGGGGGAAGAGATACACATTTGACTGTCAAAAATCCTACATCATTATGCTAAGAGCAAACACTATAAAACATGTCAAAAAACATACATAATGATCAAACAGAAAATGGACAGTAATATCAATTATAAAGGTGTAGAGTATAGTTGTTAAAACAATTCACGTTACATGTTATGCAACTTGAAACACTTGTGATTGATCCACATATTTTCATCAACAGGGATAGTAAGAAGTCCACACTTCAAAATTCACATAAACAATTAGGAGCAGTCATGTCATTTTTTGATCTCAAGATTGACTCAATAATATTGGATAACCTTGATTCCTTCTCAGCGAAGATCAAGTCAGTACAATTTTTGTTGAAGTCGAAATATCCGAGTCATTGTTTATAATGAAGATGATGAAAATATTACCTCCTCTTTTTCAAAACCATAAGAGAAGGTCTTTCAAAACTCAGCTTCTCACTGGACGCATTTAACACAAGGTTGAGAACAGTGAGCTATAGAAAGAACCTTCATCACTACAGACCAATTCGCTAATCCGCCTAAACCTCACCCAAAACCGAAATGAAAGTTATTCAAAGGTCAAAAGTTGCTGCAAAAATGAAAGTTCTTAACTACTATGAAAAATGATCAAATAGTAAAAGGAACTTCTTCTGTCAAATTAATTGCCATCCCAACCCGATAATCAAAACTTATTACACACCATATGAACAAAGTAAATTCATGAATATGACAAAAGGGAAAGAACAAGCCAAGTGGAATGATTATAACTAAATACTAAGAGCTGCATCGCACTCTTTAGAGAAAAAGAGAAGGAACAACTGAAAAAATAGAACGGAACTGAAGGGAGAAATAATTAGAGTGACTGACATTCACACGGTCACCATTGTAACCATCATCAAGAGATCCAGATGGATTTCCCAGACAATAAGACTGAAACACTCTACTCCCTTTAGATCTTCCTTTCCGTCCACTTCCACTTGAAGACGACGATGGTGACCCACCAGCGCAATAGGATTTGCTTCCACTGGAACCCATCTTCACCTCCTTTCAAAATGTTTTTGCTTCCTTAAAATATCACCGTAATCACATCATTGGCGCCAGAAAGACCAAACCTCTATTACCAAGCTTGAGACTTATCTTCAGATCTGAAGTTGACTTCACTTGATACAAATAAAATGGATTTTAAGCATTCCATTGTACAGGAAACTGACGCGGAGCATTGAAGGTGATTTATAAATTAAACAATAAAGACACCTGCAAAGAAGGAGAAAGGGGGGATAAAAGAAGTGGGTTCAGAAAACCCTTTAGAAGATCCAGCCTAAATAAAGAGATAGATAATGCATTTCATTGTCAAAGTACAAAATATTGATGGAGTAATAAAAGGGCAATTTAGGTGATGAAAATGGGATTAGTTCGATGAAAGAAAGAGACAAAGTAACTTGCAGAAAGAGAGGAGATGGGACAGGAACAAGAAAGAAGTCTGCTTTTTTAAGGGAGTGTTCCTTCTTCTCCTTCTCTTCTTCTTCTGTAAGACAAAAAAAGAAAAGAAAAGAAAAGAAAGAAAAGAACAACCTTGTAATGGGGTTTGAAGTTTAGTTGTTCAAACACAATTTGAGGCTGTATTTGTGGGGGTGTATCTGCTGGAACACCCACATGGAAATGGGATTTGATGAACTCTGTGCCCCTTTTTCTCGTTAACGTTTGCCTGTCAAGTGTCCACTAATCAATACCGTCTTAAATAGCGCCCCGCTCTTCCTTGTCTTTGTCTTACTTGTTTTTTCAAATATATATACATCAACTTTTTGACTGCATTCTTCTGCTTCTTGTCAGCTCTCCTCCCTCCTAGTTACTTCGGCTCAGCTCGTCAAGTCCACAACAATCTTAATGTACAATAACTACGTAGATTGTGACTTTCCCAGTGTTTTCACTTGTAGTTTGCTAATCATAGAGCAGGTATTTACTGGGCTTGCCTTTAAAATAAGATATATTCAATGAAGAGAAAATCTGCTGACCAGAACGAAGAGAAAAATCTCTGCTACTTGGTGTATAAAATCTTAAGAGAGAATGGTAAGTCGCAATTAATGAAGTGACCAATTATAAACTATACCACTAAGATCCATTGTTTGTTGCATGACACGATCCATGTTTCTTGTAATTGGACCAAAGCAATTGAGGAAGTTTGGATCTTTTGTTTGTGTAATGGATTGGGGTTTTGCTCATAGAGCCTGGAACAAGTGGGACGGCGAAAACGGTAGAGAAAGTCTGGACCCTTTCTCGTGCAATGGATTGGGGTCTTGATTGTAGAGCCTAGGACAAGTGGGCTTTATTCAGTATTGGCTCTGCAGGTAATACTTCTCATTTCATCATCTTTCTTAAACAAAACCAAAAAAAAAAAAAAGGAAGAAGAGTTTGTTATAGTTAAATTGCAGGTGAGCCTCTGAAGGTTGCTTTGGCTGTAAACATGCCTCTTTGCAGTGGAATGTTATTATTTTTCTGTTTTCCCTTCAAGTTAGAATTACATTTAGGATGTGGTTCTGTTAAATGAATTAATGTACGTTAAGATTTTGTTTCTGGCCTTTCTAGTGTAAATACAGAGTTATAAAAGCCAATCCTATGAAATTTAGTCAATTCATTGATATTGTCAACCGTAGCAGACACATGCGAGTGCAACTTTTTTCCTCGTATCAATGTGTCTAGCACACGCATTGTGGTCAAGATTAAAATGAAAAGAGAGAATTTTTACTGTTTGGTTTACTATTGGAATAAATAATGAGTAAAATGATTATTCTTAAAAATAGAATAGATGAAAAATACGATGAAATGAATATTATTTAGTTTAGTTTATTCTTAAGAATTTTTATGGCAATGTTTAATCTGAAAATAAAAAGTTAGAATGACAAAGAATTAATTAATAAAAAAGACCAAAAGTTCTCACTAATTACATTATCATTATTATTATTATTAATTTCCTTATTATTATTATCATTATCATTATTATTATTAATTTTCTTCTTCTTCTTCTTCTTATTATTATTATTATTATTATTATTATTATTATTATTATTATTATTATTATTATTATTATTATTATTATTATTATTACTGCATAGTTAATGCTGCTATATATGATGGCTATTAGGTTTTGTTTTCTATGGTTCGACTTGTGTCAACATTCATTATATAGTCTCAATTATAACATAAGAACAATATTGAAAATAAACTTAGCCTAGGGCTTTAAATGAGTAAAAAATTATTTAGTTGAACAAAAAATAAGTTTCACCCGTATTTTAAATAACTTTACAAAATAATTAAACTTCAGCATAATCTTTAATGCATGGTAAGGAACCTTCTCACTCATCTAAGTCTTCGAGAAGACACAATATTGAAACATACAAGTATTCGTGCAGGATGATCAAGAATTTTACTTAAAGCAGTATCCCTTTCATCATTTGTTAGTCCCTCTATCTTACCCAATGCACCATCTAACTCTTCAACTCTTTGTTGAATAATCATTTCGGTCCCAAAACTTTAACATAATTTTTTCCCACCACTTTTATGTTATCACCCAATAATCTAGCAGCAACAATAATTTAATCTGCATGGCTTGGTTATCCCATATCATTATTCTTTTTTCTCCTCTTTGCTGATATATTTTTAGCTTGTCATTCAACAGTTGATGTTTGAGGTTGGGTAAATGATTCATCTATGTCATGTGAACCATGCTCAACTTCATATTCATCTTCACCACCTTAATTTACCCCACCTAAACCTTCTTGTTTTTCCATTTCTTTAAGAATTTCCGCAGCAGTTTATGCATTATTGTCAATTGCACGATCTTCTCCATAGATCCTAGTCAACTCATTCTAGAAAGGAAGATTCTTCCTTCAAAAGTGATCAACATATTTGTGACTTTAACAAGATGAAAAAAAATCAATAATTTATATAAAAGACAAGAAAATAGTTAAAGAAAATACTTAAAACAAGTTAAAAGTTCAATACTTACACTTAAGTAAGACTCTCATACATGATCTTTAGCAATGATGATCTTCCTTTCGCTATCCCATCGAAATCCACTAGTATCTTTCCTTATCATATCACATACAATGCTCAACTCTTTCTTTAAAGTCTTAATCTTAGACTCTATGTGAGGTCTGGCTTTTAAATTTGAATTGGGGAGTTTGTTGCTACCAATCTTCCTAATTTATTCAGATAGTCAGCTTTAAATCCAGTATCAGCATTGTATAGTCCCACATTATGCAAATCAACCATGCAAGAAACTAGCACAACATCCTCTTCATAGTTCCACTTTCTTTTTGTTCCTTGTGAACTTTGAAGATCAGTAGTTGATGAGGAATTTCTTGACATACTTATCTAGCAAATTAAAGCGGTATTGACAAATAAAAAAATAATCATCATAATAAAGGAAAAATAAAAACATTCATAAAATTTTCATTTTATTAATATTAAGCATCAACAACTTATAAGAACAACATAGCCTACAATAATAGCGTCCAACATAAACAACAAAGAGTACAGCAACTTGCAAAAACAATAATATAAAACCCCCTAACACTCAAACATAATAGAACACCTAAAAAATGTCAATTTTCATTTTGCCTAGATGTTCATCATTCAATGAACATTTCGCGTGCTAATTCAATTCTCTAATTTGTCCAAGCATTAGTTGGATCAATAGTATTTATAGAATCCTCATCAGGAACTAGATTTGTGTGAAAATAATCTCCTAAATCACTTTCCATCGGATCAAAATGTACCCCAAATTAGGGGTTAGATGATTACGGACATTTAGTACGTATATACGTGCTATGGAAAGATTTTGGCATGCATACA
>JANIPN010000005.1:16033307-16047574 GCA_027478595.1 Erythroxylum anguifugum
AATGTAGTTGCAAACCTGGTAGCAGCGGGACGAACGATCTCAACCCAATCTTCTTGTTTTCTTAACCAAGACAAAAATGTCATATGATTATACAAAAAAATTGTGATCTTAGATGCGCGTGAAGCAAGATTAGAAATATGGCCCATACTACCAATATCTTTCAAAATAAGATTTATACAATGAGCAGCGCATGGAGACCAATAAATATGCCCATACTTTGATTGTAATAAGTACCCAGCTGATACATAATTAGTTGCATTATTTGTAACAAAATGCATAACATTCTTTGGTCCAACCCACTCGACAATTTCATAGAATAATTTAGATAAAGCATTAGCACTTTTTACCATGTCAGAAGCATCAACAGACTTGATAAAAGTTGTTCCAATATTACAGTAAACCAAGAAATTAATCAAGGTTCTTTGTCTTTGATCAGTCCACCCATCTGCCATAATAGTGTATCTTGTTGATTCCCAACTAGATTTATATGTATCCACAATTAACTGACATTTCCTTTTTAAATCTTGAAGCGAAGGCACACGCAAATCATAATAAGATAGTACCTTAAATCTTAGACCTATTGCTGTTGTAGCATCAATTGCTTCTTGAAAATATGGTGAATTTAAAGCATTTAAAGGAATACACGAATGATAGAACCATTTAGCCCATGCTCTTTTACATTGTAAAACAATATCCTTATCAACCATAAAACTTTTTAGACTAGTTTGAGAACCATAAGTAGTTCTTGGAGAAAAATAAGAATCTATGTCAATAGTAGCTTTTCTTTTTCCTTTATCTATTACTTGTGGTGTTTCATCATCTTCAAAAGATATATCATGAGCCTTTTTATTTTCTTTCTTCTTTTTTACTTGTTGCTGCAGATATTTTCCAATCATATCACGTACATCAAGTGGTACTTTTTTGCAAGAAGCAATATTACCCTTAATACCAGCAAGATGTTCTTTCATTCTAAAAATTCATCCCCCTTTAAATATTCTACCGCAAAACATACAGTTATATTGGATATTCCTATCAGATGCTTGAGAAGGAAAAAAATAATTCCATGTTGGATCGAACTTACCACGAGTAAAGGATGGTTCCATATGCTCCATTATGATTTAACCTAAAAAGTATTGAAAATGAGTGTATCTTGCGGCACTGTCATTGGAATCTCTTTCCTCTAACAGTTTACAACACTGTAAGCAACTAGCGCAAGATAGTTGGCTAACTTTCAATTGCTTTCGTGCGGCACTGTGACCTTGTCTTTAGGTTGGATTAATATTAAAGGAGGAAGTAAGAGGAAATGGCGGAGAATAGATTTATTAATGCATACAAAAATTGAACCGGACCGGACTGTTCGATCCGACCGGGAAAAGATTGAACCTGCCGGTTTTTATGCAGAGATGTTATTAGGTGAAACCGAACCAAACCACTGACCGGTTCAAATTTTTTCTGGTCGGTTTAAACTTTTGTTTGAAGATAAAATGTGCCTGATCATTGATCAAAGTGGTCAGGAACTATTCAGAATTAATATGCAGGGCAAAAGTTTTTCTTTGAATCCTTTGGAGGTGGAGCAAGTGGCATTTCCATGCCAACTTAGTACTGCAGAAACTTGGCACAAAAGGATGGGGCATTTTCATCATCAAGCTTTGTTGTTCGTGCAAAGAAATGAAATGGTAAGAGGTCTACCAAACTTGCAGGAGCATCTCACAAGTTGCAAGGCTTGTATTCTTGGGAAGCAAATCAAACTTCCATTCAGAACGTCTACATGGAGAGCTACAAAGAAATTGTAGCTAATCTATACTGATCTATATGGTCCACAGTCTACTCCTTCACTAAATGACAGCAGGTATTACATAGTCTTCATTGATGATCTAACAAGAAAGTGTTGGATTTATTTTAGGAAGTTTAAGTCAGAAGTTGATGGAATTTTCGTGAAGTTCAAAAACTGGATTGAAAACCAAAGTAGTTGTAGGATTCAGGTCATTAGATCAGATAATGGCACTTAATATACATCAAAGAGATTCAACTTTTTTTTTGAGGAGGCTGGAATTGAGTACCAACTCATTGTCCCTTACTCTCTACAGCAAAATAGGGTCAGTGAGAGGAAGAACAGAACCATTATAGAGATGACTAGATGCTTGCTACATGAGAAGAATCTTCCAAAGAAGTTCTGGGTAGAAGCAACAAATACTGTTGTTTTCCTGTTGAATAGGTTGCCTACAAGAGCAGTGGGAAAGACGACTCCATTTGAGGCTTGGTATGGTGTCAAACCCACTTTAGATAACATTAAAATATTTGGTTGTTTGTGTTTTTCACATGTTCCATAGGTCAAGGGAGACAAACTTGATGTGAAGGCTGAACTAGGAATTTTTATTGGCTATAGCTTGGTTTCTAAAGCCTATAGAATCTTTCAACCTCATATAGGAAAGATAGTGACTAGCAGGGATGTTCAATTTCTTGAACATAAGCAGTGGGACTGGAATGAGGAGTCTCCATCCAAACATCAAACTGTGTCTCCAGTTCCTGGTGAATCAGTAGATGATCAACCTATCAGGGGAATGAAGACACTCTCAGACATTTATCAAAGGTGCAATATTGTTGTTTTTGAACCAGCAGGATATGAGGAAGCAAAAACATACGAAAAATGGATAGTTAAAATGAAGGAGGAGATGGCCATGATTGAAAAGAACTAGACATGGGAGCTAGTGGAGAGGCCTCAAGACAGAAAAATAATTGGGGAGAAATGGGTTTTTAAGACAAAGCTTAATCATGATGGCTCAATGAACAAGCACAAAGCAAGATTGGTGGTGAAAGGCTATGCACAAGCTTGGGAAGTGGATTTCTCTGAAACGTTTGCTCCAGTAGCAATGTTAGACAAAATCATAATGCTTTTGGCATTGACAGCACAGTAAGGATGGAAGATTTTTCAACTGGATGTGAAATCTGCCTTCTTGAATGGTTTATTGCGGGAGGAAATTTATGTTGAGTAGCTAGAAGGTTTCAGTGTGCCAGGACATGAAGAGAAGGTTTACTTGTTAAAGAAAGTACTCTATGGACTGAAACAAGCTCCAAGAGCTTGGTACAACAAGATGGATGGATGATCATTTGCTGAAGTTAGGCTTTGAAAAAGCTTAAATGAACCAACTCTTTATGTCAAGAAAGCTGGTCTAACTGATCATCTTTCTATATGTAGATGATTTACTTGTTACAGGAAATAATGCTGCAAAGATTGAAGAATTTAAGAAGAAGATGATGAAGGTCTTTGAAATGATAGACCTTGGTGAAATGAATTACTTTCTGGGAATGGAGATCAAGCAAGCTCAAAATGAAGTTTTTATATGCCAAAGGAAGTACTTAAAGGAGATTCTGAAAAGATTCAGAATGGACGAATGCAGGGGTGTAAGCACTCGAATGAATCAAAAGGAGAAGCTGTAGAAAGAAGATGGAGCTAAACGAGTTGATGAAGGAGTGTATAGAAGCCTAATTGGATGCTTAATGTATCTCACAACAACAAGACCTGACATCTGGTATCATGTGAGTGTTTTGTCCAGGTTTTTAAATTCTGTTAGTGAATTGCATATGATGGCTGCCAAACAAGTGGTTAAATATCTCAAAGGAACTCTAACCTATGGTCTCAAATTCAGCAAAAGTCAGAATTTCAAGGTTCATGGATATTCTAACTGTGATTGGGTAGGATCCATTGATGACATGAAGAGTACTTCTAGTTATTGTTTCACTTTTGGATCAGGTTGTTTTTCATGGTGCTCAAAGAAACAAGAAATGGTAGCATAGTCAACAGTTGAAGCAGAATTTGTAGCAACAATAGCTACTGCTAATCAAGCATTATGGCTCAGGAAAATTATAGTGGATTTGCAGTTGAAGCAGGATGATAGCACTAAGATATTTGTAGATAATCAAGCTGCCATAGCTATATCTCAAAATCCAGTGCTCCACAAAAGGACTAAGCATTTCAATATCAAGTTTTATTACTTGAGGGAATTGCAGAAGAATGGTGAAGTGATGTTAGTGTACTGCAAAACAAAAAACCAGATTGTATATATCTTTACTAAGTCATCTCATGTTAGTAGATTTGAATTTCTCAGGGAGAAGCTGGGAGTTTGCAGTTCTTGATTCAGGAGGAGAATGTTGAAAAGTGTGTCAGCACCTGATTGTCATTTGTGTTCTGTAGAGGTCCTGCTATATTAGGCGTTTGGTTTAAGCACGGGGTTGGTTATGGATTGGGTATAATAGTAGAAGGGGATGGGGATGGGTATGAAAAATAAAAAAATGATGTTTGGTTTGAAACTTGGGTTTCTGTATTAATATCAATAATGTTGTTTGGTTTGTTGCATTAATGAGAATGAAAGATAATGCAATACCATTTTTACCCTCAATAAAAATGAAAATAATTTGCCTTTCGTATGTTTATTAAGGCTATCTCCATATGTTTGTAAAAAAATTAATCAGTTTATGAAGAAATAGACGTTGGATAAAGATGAAGGGCTTGCGTCTTTATACGAAGGTTAAAAACTGTAAAAAGTGCTTCTGTTACGTTGTTCTTGAAAGTTATTAAGAGCTTTATAAAACAAATAAACAAACACTAACGTAGAAGACGACTCGCTACGTGTTTTTCCTTTTTTTTAAGAGTTAAAACCATATACGAAAAATCAAATTAAATCACAAATTAATTATAAGGGGAAACAAAGGAGTAGATTAGTTTTGTGATTTTCGTTCTATCTACAACCATATGCACTTTCACATCATCAAACCATATGGCATATTGGTTATTCTCTTTATTAGATCATAAAACGAAAATATATAAGGAAAAAAAAGGAGCAAAAGCTCCATTTACAATGAGATGAAACCAGGTTCTATCCAGTTCATTTAACATCAAATTAAAACGAGGGATTTCAGAAAATATACCTAGAGGCGCATAACAAAAAATTCCTTCGTTGAGAGGCAATAAGGAAGTAAAGAGGATAATAGGGCAAAGGTAGGAGGATAAAAGAGTAAAAAATAAACGTGATAAAAACTTATATTGGAATTAAAACTCGATACCCACCCTCCTTGGTGGGTTTAGTATATTCTCAAATTTAATGGGATAAATCCATTCCTCTGGAATTGAAAACCCCAAAGCAAACACTGTTTTTTACAATTATTCCATTCCTTCGTTCCCAAACCCTCAAACCAAACGCCTCCTTAGTTTCTCCTAGTATTTAGCTTATTTTCAGCAAGTTAGTTTATGTTTCTGTTAAAGCAAAGTTGTGGCTGTAGTGGTCACGTTTTATTAGCCATGATAGCATCTTTTTAGCTATGTTCAGTTCTACTGTACCCCCTATATATATTTGCAGTTGAAGTTCAATAAAAGTGCAGACTTTCCAATACATTATTTCTTGTTTTTGCAATTTAAAACAACAATTGTATTGTCAGATCACCAACTCTTGATCAATTTGCATGGCAGCTTGGGAGAAGAAATGTTCAACCAACCTTTTACAATGGTATGGTCATCAAAATTCTCTTTTACTTGCTTATCAATTGGCTATTTAATCTACTATCCTGGAAAAGAAGATGTTTTCTGTTCCTTCACTGCACTTCGTTGTTAATTAGTCAGGCATGGACCACTTTTAGTAATTCCTTGAACATAAACACAATCTGTAGCGGTTTATTGAAATTGACGGAACTATTGGACCTTCTTGAATCATGAGTCTAGGTGGGCAATGAAGGGTGTAGCAACTGTCAACCTTTCAGGAGACTCTACTTTTGCCACTAAGCACAATCCAGTTGAGAAATGTAAACAGATTAGGATTTGTTATGGCTCAGGCGACTGGAATTTTCATTCAAGAGCAATTTAAGCTTTCAAATTTGCTTTTATTTACTCGTTAAACGGTTTCCTTCTCAGAAGCTATTGCTTCCTTTGTTTATCTGAAAGGTAGCTGAAGAGAAACTGTAAAAGAAAATGTTATTTAAGATTTGCACATCCAATGCCACCGCTAGTGTGCAAGAGAAAAGCATGGTTGTAAATTGTAATGATGTCTTCCTCAGATTATAAATGTCTAGAAAGATACAACTGTGTAAGATTACAGTTCATTATAATACATTCATTTCTTCAACGAATACAAGGACACTTGCAGAATCTCCTGTGCTATGGAGTGGAGCTTCTTTATTTATTTCTCACATAAATACTCAACAACAAAAGAAAAGGCCATAGATCTTTTCGTGATACGTTTGAAGTTGCCGATTTCTCTTACGAATCAGAATCAACTTTAACGCAAGTAGGATTGCAGGGGTATTCGCAATCAATCCTCTGGATGGGGCTTCTGTCGTAAAACCAATCTCCAACTGCCTTTCCCATTTTCTGAAGACCACGGTTTCAACCATGAAATGGCTTAGTATATTCCAAGACAATGAGCTAGTACATTTTTCTTGTCATTAAGAAAAACATGGTTAAAAAAGAGAATGATGGCTGTCATTACCGTGTTTCTCACAACTGGAGATTTGTCACTAAGCCATGTAACCTGTGATCCGGATTGGCAATGAGCATGACATGAGTTTATGAACAATCCTTTTGATGTGGAACTGCCAATTCCTGTATGTATTGCCCTTAGGAACTGCATCCTGTAACCTGATATAATATAACTTTTCAAAGTAAGATTTTTCCTTAATAGGAAGATATAGTTTCTAAGACATTTAAGTTTTGATTGCTATGTAGAATATCACATGGGACTGCTAAGTTTTTCCGTCTAGTCTTATTTCATCAAAGGTTGGTGATCAATCACCTTGTACAACTTGGAGTTGAGCGGCCGAGCATTTCTTTAAATCAAGCTTGCAGCTCTTCCAGCTACCTTTTGAATCAACAGCGCTTGGTGCAAGAATATTTTTTATCTGGATAATTGCACAAGAAAGTTGAAGATTTACAGAAAAATCAATATTTTGTTCCATTGTAAAACAGATACAATAGCCAAAAGCAGAAATTTTTATTTGCTAACCTGCCAGGCATCATAAGCAGAATTTATGAGAAAAAGTGGTGTTTTCATAGTCTGAGCCACATATTGCGGGAAGAAACACTGCAATGACATATGAAGGTAAAGTCTCGATGAGGCAGATCAAAAGCCGGTGATCAAGATAAAAAAGACTTGCCAAAAAAAAAAAAGAAGAAGAAAATCATTAGCAGAATAGCCAAACTCACCAACTCCGGTTTCATTCTTGACGTGCACGATGAAGGCAAATTCTTTGCCGATCCCTGCATGGAAAGACAGCCGGAACAAAGAGTTGCAACAAAATGAGAAACTCTTCTGATATGATGGGACAACAGAACCAGAATCCATTACACAATTTTAAGTGACCAATAAGGTAATGCAAAGGGAGAAACAGTACATGTGTTTGAACTACTTTTCCAAAGAAGCTTTGAATATAAGAGCCTCCGGAAATATCCGTCCTGTAGAAGAATGTAAGTAAACCCCTCGAGTAACCATGTAAAGTAAAAGGATCTAAGGACCTTCCAAGCAAGCTTACCCATGAATAAAATAACCAGCATCAGAGACACATTTTACTCTGGCACTGGCAGGTAAGAGGGATGCGAATTTATCACAATGCAATATTGCAGCCAGTCCACCAGCAGAACAACCAGAAAGAATAGCCTGTCATACAAAGAACCAGCAAGTTTGATGCGTGAAATAAAAGAATTTAACCATGGGGGGAAATAAAAACTACTTCAGCTCATTTGTAGCATACATTTCTGGCTTTGTTCATTCCTTTTGCCAACAGATCATCAATAACAGCTTGCCAGATCCTTTCTCCTCTAAAGTGAAGGTTAGTTTTCTGCTCCAGATGAACGAATTGATACATATGTGCAATGTTTCAAGTTTTTCTACTAGAAAAGACAAGCTTGAGTTAACATTACCGGATCAACTGTAGCAACATCACCAGTAAAAGATGACCCATCACAGTATCTAATCTTGATTCTATTCCAGTTGTAAAAATCTACATATTTAAGCATAATTCAGTAAGAGATTATGTGCTAAGATTGAGGTAGATTGAATCTGAGGAAAGAGTAACGAACATGCTTAGAAACCGAGATGTAAAACAACAAAATCACTATGTCATACCCGGATTTGAACTCTGCTTGCTTCCTAGTATGCCAGAGAATCCCATTGTTTTGTCCATTTTATTTGAAGAGCCCTTATAAGTGTTCTTCCGGGAAAGACAAGTCTCAATATCTTCACACCAACCTCCTCCCTGCACAGATTATTCGTGATAAAGACATATCATTGAACTTAACAAGCCAAAACCAGCACATAACAGCATCAACTGGTATTCTGGGAACTTAATAAATGGACTTCTCATCTCACGTCTTTTTAATGAAACATTTTATAAACTTAGCAAGAAAAGCTTATCAAGGACTAGCAGAATTTACCTCCATGTGAACCAACCAGTTGTTAATCCCGGAACCAGATCCTCTTTCCAAGTGGTAACCTGGTGCACTCCCATCCAAACAAACTGCAAAAATTCGCCACAGTTCAAGCAGATAAGACAGGGGAGAAGATAAAGAAAAGAAACATGAACAAATTAAATCAAGAATCATTTTGTCAGAGAAGTCTCTAACCGGCTCCTTTTGCTGTTGCAGTCTCAACTATAGTAATTGGTATGGTAGCAGCTTGTGTATTCAACAATATCAAAGCTATGCAAGCCAGCAGAACATACATCCACTGGCTTAATAGTGAATCAACCATTCTGCTCATGACAAAACTGAGTAGCATAAACAATGTGTTAATCACCGAAAATAAGAGAAAAAGAGTGATCTAGGACCTAGGAAAACTGTACCTGTGGAGTGAGTGAGTAGCGCTTTAGATCCGCTCACGCTTTCTTTTCACTTTTCTGACACAGAGAATGAGCAGAGCCACGAGTTTCAGATAATGTAGCTAGGCAGATGTGCATGTGCTTGGTAGAAATACGTTGGCAAAGCTTTTATACTGCGAGGGAAAACACATTAGTCTGCTACACCAGGTGCTTTCCAAGCTACAGTCAGATAAACCATGTTCCAAGGACAAAAAATTGTAATACGCAGTTGGAGGATGAAAATGGATTTGTAACTGTTCAAAATGTTTGCCTTCACCGTTTGCTGTAAAGGTGTGCTTAAGTGCTTTCCGTTCTTGTGTCGGTGATGGCCAACGTTAATGTGAAGGTTGCATCTTAGCTTGACTTCTCTCTTTGGAAACTAATAATTCAAGCAAGAATCTCACTCCATTTCCATGCTTTACAGCTTTGCTGATGACACAATTATTCGTTATATAGCTGTCGCTCATCATCAAAAGGCAAAAAAAGAGGAAACTTTCTCTCTTTTGTTTTTTTCATCTTTCAATCAGGCCAACGGGAGCTCCTCAACATTATAAGTTTAGAACTTAGTAAACGAGAGATTAGACATATTGTTAAACTATGTGCGTAGACATTAGACATATTGTTAAAGGAAAAATTACCTACAGTATGTTAGACACCTAAACATACTAATGAACGCGTTAGTTAGATGACAGATTGGTCCACACCGAGGTACCAAAAGCACATTTAATGTTAGTGGTAACACTCTTACAACTAAAATGGATGATAGCAGACTC
Source organism: Erythroxylum anguifugum (assembly GCA_027478595.1). NCBI lineage: Eukaryota > Viridiplantae > Streptophyta > Magnoliopsida > Malpighiales > Erythroxylaceae > Erythroxylum > Erythroxylum anguifugum. Next base: position 16,042,919 of record JANIPN010000005.1, read on the forward strand.
AAGTAGTGTGGTTGAGTGGCAGAGACTCATCTATCCTTAACTAAAAGTTAGATGTTCGATCCTTGACTTTGGGTGTGGAGCAGCCATAAATCCTTGAGCCAACTGTCCCATCCTGTGAGGTGCCTACAAACCAGCGAGAAGATTAGTCGCTGGGTCCGCCGGTGGATACCCTGGTCTAAGACCCAAAAAAAATGGATGATAGCAGCAGTGTCAAGGAGCCGGCCCCTCCATTGGAGGACGAGCGAAGCACGAAGAAAAAGAGATTTCGGCCTCCAGGCGAGGAGGATTCTCACCATCTCTCTCAATCCTTTCGGGACACCCTATTAAAATGGCACAATCAATAAGAACTGCAGGTGTTGGACGAAGACCAGGAAGTAGAGTTGCTAGGGGAAGACGTGATAGTGAATACCAAGGGCCCTATCCCATTGGTAGAGTTTTTAGCGAAAATTCACGCTCAGCTGGAGAAACCGTGGAGGAACGCCATTATCGTGAAGCTATTAGGGAGACGAATTGGATATGTAACGCTATGCTCTAAACTAAGGGCCTTATGGAAAACAGAGAGTGACTATAAGGTCATAGACCTAACCAGTGACTTCTTCTTGATCAAGTTCAAAAGCGCTAATGATATGCAGTATATCCTAACGGGAGGTCCCTGGACTATACTAGGGCATTACCTTACCTTATAATCATGGACGCCGAACTTCAAGGGGGAGGAGCAGATTATCCGTAGTGTAGTTGCATGGATCTGACTGCTTGGCATTACAAGTATTACCATAAGAGCATCCTGTGCAAGATCGGGGCATTAATTGGTCCATTCATTAAGATAGATTATTCTATCGAATCTGCATCCAGAGGCAAATACAGTCGTATGGCTGTGGAAGTTAATCTTGGTAAGTCACTAGTGTCCCAAATTTTGGTGGATGGTGTACTCCTGAAGGTGGAGTATGAAAGATTACCCACTGTTTGTTTCCAGCATGGAAAATATGAACACTTGTCCACACCATGCGCAGTGAAACCAACCCAAAGGGAAGAGCAAGGTAACCTACCTTCGAGAAATAAGGTGGATGGTCTGGACTTTGAGCAAAATGACATGAAGGTATCTCCGGTATCACAGACGCAACACCCATATGGCCCATGGATGATTGCATCGCGAAGGGGAAGACCTCGAAAAAGGCTAGTGATGAGGTCGTCGGGAGTGATGCAAAAGAGTGGTAGCGAGATTCGAGGACACGAGTCTCGATTTGATGTGATTGCCAATGCTAATGATGATCCTGGGGAAGGAACTAAGGGGGGACCTTCCACAACCACCCGTTACCATCCAGCACAACTCTCAATCCAATCAAAAGACCACACACCTGCCCTTTACTTGTGGAAACTGACGACAACCACATCAACCAACTTCCTATGTAGATCTAGTGCCCGAAGCCATAACAACATTTCCTTTATCTGCTCCTTCACGTGACTTGGTGCGTGCAATTCATCCTACCACAAACCCGCCACCCTATGCAACTAATCAAAGACTGACTCATCCCACCAAAATGTTAAACCCCCATAAACATTTGGTTGTTATACTCTCCCACACAAAACCTACAGGCCCCCAATACCCAACCTTTTGACGACCCCTACTTTACCCACCCAAATATTGTTGCTTCCAGTTCTACTTATGTTCAAAGGGTGGATATAGAAGTCACTCCTCTCGAAGATCCGACTTTGTCATAACAGCCTCATACGCCACCCTTTGATCGAGAGGTAGGAGAAGCTAAGGATGCAGACTTGGTCAAGGATCAGGCTCCGGTAGGGGCCTCGAATGCTGATGCTGCACCTGATACCGATACCGCAAATACACTCGTGGGGACTCTGGATATGGAGTCATAAGGGTCCAGATGGTATGGAGTTTAGTTGTGTCACATGGAATTATTAAGGGGCGGCGTCCCCCACATTTCGAAGGATTCTCCGTAATGTATATCAACAGTATCATCCGAATTTTCTTACATTAATAGAAACACGAGTGGTAGGCGCGAAGGCAGATGAAGTAATCCAACGTAGTGGTTTTGATCGATCCCATATAATTGAAGATGTTGGGTTTACGGGAGGGATTTGGCTGCTGTGGAAAGAAAATGTTCATCTCCAAATTATAGAAAACAATTTTCAATATATTCATTTGATAGTGGAGTCAGTTCAGTACTCGCTCTTTCTTACGGATGTATACGTCAGTCCAGATCCTCAGGCTCGTAAATTTTTGTTGCCGAATCTGATGCGAAAATCACTGGACCGTGGCTACTTAGTAGAGATTTCAACTGTATTATGCATGACTCTGAGAAGGTCAGAGATTCGTCCCGAATGGGCACTTGTTGATTGTTCCAGCAATGATTATTCGATACACATTTTCTCAATCTTGGCTTTCAAGGCCTACAGTTTACCTGGGTCAGAGGAAGGGTTCGCCAACGGTTGGATAAGGCAATGTGCAACGGATCCTTTCTACATGCATACCCTACCACCACGGTTACCCATCTTCCACGTGTGGGATCTGATCGTTGCCCAGTTATTACTAGGATAGTGCACTGGCGAAGATCCAGTCAATCCGTAAGAAGGTTTAAGTTTTTCGCTCCTTGGTTGATGGATGGTAACTTTATGGAACTCTTGTAAACAACTTGGCTTGAAAACGGGGACTTTGTAAACAACACAATCACTTTTTTTTAAGGTGTTATACAGTGAAATACTAAAGAGTTTGGTAATCTATTCCGATGGAAAGATAAGTTGTTGCGCGACAGGGTGGTGTCAAACGAGCTTTAGACCTATACCCGACAGCCAATCTAATTCAAGCGGAAGCAGAGTTGAACTGGGATCTGAAACGGGTGTTAGCTCAGGAAGAAGTGTACTGGAAAAAAAAAGCTCAGGTCGACTGGTTTGCCCATGGAGATCGAAACACATCCTATTTTCACCGCGCGGTGATATAAAAACAAAGATCATTGAGAGTGCATGCACTCAAGGACAATCTAGGACAACTTATTCCTAACCCTGCACTGTGAAGACATATTGTAAAGTATTTTCACACTCTTTATACTGCAAATACACCTGACAACCTTTCTCAAGACCGGGTTAGTTTGTTCCCGGGTATAGTGAATACTGCATTGGTGCAGATGTAAGAGACGGTCACAGACGAGGAAATTTGAATTGATATATTCAGCACGAAGCCAATGACGACTCCTTGACCAAATGACTTTAGTCCACTATTCTACCAAAAATGCTGGCATATGGTTGGTCCCTTACTCTACTATTTCATCAGGGGATATTTCTAGCTCAAAAAATACTGACAGGGTTGAATGAATCGTTCATTATACTCATCCCGAAGAAGGAGTTAGCTGACTACATTCAATTATTCCGACCCATCAGTTTATGTAATGTTACCTATAAAACTATATCCAAAGTAATAGTTCACTGGTTGAAAGGAGTGCTCCCCTCGCTCATTAGACTAGCACAAACGACCTTTGTGCCGGGAAAAAAAATCACAGATAACATCATCCTTGCACAAGAAGTAATTCACTATATGCAAAGGACCAATAGGCATAAGGGATTTATGGCGATTAAAGTAGATCTAGAAAAAGCATATGATATGCTCTCTTGGGATTTTTTACTAGACACCCTACGTCAAGAAAGACTTCCACCATAATTAATCCACCTGATTATAGAGTGTGTAACGTCCTCCTAAATGTGTGTTTTAATAAATAGTGAAGCTTCGAATGATTTGTGCCGGGCGGGGCCTTCGACAGAGTGACCCTCTCTCGCCATACCTCTTTGTATTATGTATTGAGAGACTAGCACAAGATATTGTTCAAGTTGTAGAAGGGGGATCGTGGTGTTCATTTCATTTTATTAATCGGAACCCTCCTATTTCATATATATTTTTTGCGAACGACCTGTTAGTATTTGTTGAGGCCTCAAAGGCATAAGTAAGGGTACTAAGGCAACTGATGGATGATTTTTGTTCCAAATCAGGTTAGTGAATAAATACTGCTAAAACGGTTGTCTTTTATTCACGGAATGTGTCTACAGTTGTAAAAACACAAATATCTACAAACCTGAGATTTAGGACCACAAATGAGCTCAGACAATACTTGGGCATGCCATTATTGCATGGCTAAATTACGTGGAGAACATATGAGAGTCTATTGAAAAAAAGTTCAAAAAAGGCTTTCGGGGTGGACTGCATCCAATCTTTCGTTGGCAGGGAGGGTTACAATAACAACGACTGTATTACAGAGTCTTCCTGTTTATGCCATGCAAACGACCAAATTGCCTTATTATATCTGTGATAAAATTGAACAACATATCCATCAATTTATTTGGGGCTCCTATACTACGAAGTGAGAATGAGTTTAGTAGCGTGGGACGAGGTGTGTAGAAGTAAAGTGACAGGCGGCTTAGGAGTTCGGAAGCTTCATGAGAAGAAGGCTAGATGACAAGTAATCAATTCCACTCATAAGCTTTAGGTTTAAGCTCTAAGGACAAAATATGGCCTTCAAGAGGTAATTCCTTATGTGATAAAGAAGAGGGGTTCCCCCTTTTGGAAAGTCATAAGTGTTGGATCCCGTTCTCGGAACCCAACTCTCTTGCTTAAAATCATGAAACTTAAACGTTCGTATTACTGTGAAGGGT
>JANIPN010000005.1:16078440-16096170 GCA_027478595.1 Erythroxylum anguifugum
TGTGCAAGGGTGTAGTATTGCAGCTGCAAGAACTTACTATTGTTGAGGATTTTTTGCCTCTCCCATTGGGAAGCACAGATATGATACTTGGGCTGAAGTGGTCAACAACTCTTGGAGAAACACGAGATGATTGGAAAAAGTTAACCATGACTTTTGAAGTTAGAGGAAGAACTATTAAGTTGCAAGGTCACCCAAGCCTTACCAAAGCTATGGTATCCTTAAAAACTATGGTCAAGGAATTACAACAAGAGAAAACCGGAATGATAATTGAGCTCTTAACTATTCCAGTACAGAACTCGGAGGTCAATGGCCATAAAAATCCAGCTGCTGTAAAATTATTGAGTGAATTTGCAGAAGTGTTTGCTGCTCCAAACAGGTTGCCCCCGTTACGAGGAAATGAACATGCCATAGTGATGAAAGAGGGAACTGGTCCAATCAATGTACGTCTCTATCAATATCCAAAAATTCAAAAGACAGAGATAGAAAATTTGGTGGCTAAAATGTTGGCAGCAGGTATTATACGACCTAGTGTAAGCCCCTTCGCAAGTCCGGTTCTTTTGGTGCGTAAGAAAGACGGAAGTTGGAGATTTTGTGTTGACTATCGCGCCCTCAACCATGCTACTGTGTCAAACCAGTTTCCCATTCCAAATATGGATGAACTGTTGGATGAGCTTCATGGGGCCAAATTCTTTTCCAAGATCGATCTTAAGTCGGGCTACCATCAAATAAGAGTACTGGCAGAGGATGTGCACAAGATGGCTTTTCGAACTTACGAGGGCCACTATTAGTTTTTGGTAATGCCGTTTGGGCTAACTAATGCCCCGGCTACCTTTCAAGCTTTGATGAATAATATTTTTAAACATATGTTGGGACGCTATGTGCTAGTTTTTTTTGACGATATTCTCGTCTATAGTCCATCATTTGCAGAACATGAAGACCACTTAAGGGAGGTGCTCTCACTGTTGCGTCACCACCAACTGCTTGCTAATAAAAAAAAATGCTGCTTCTATCAATTGGAGGTGGAGTATCTTGGCCACATAATTTCGGAGCAAGGGGTGGCCGCAGACTATAACAAGGTGAAGATCATGGATGATTGGCCGATGCCTACCATGCCTAAGGAGTTACGTGAGTTCCTGGGCTTGACAGGGTACTATAGGCGTTTTGTGCGCCACTATGGAACAATCGCAGCTCCTCTCACTCAGCTCCTCAAAAAGGATTCTTTTCAGTGGAACTCGGAAGCTACCAATGCGGTTTAAGCCTTAAAATTGGCTATGAAAGCAGTCCCGATTTTGGCCTTACCTAACTGTGCAGAAGTTTTTGTGGTGGAAACGGATGCTTCGGGCATCAGATTGGGTGCATTGTTATCGCAACGCTGAAGGCCCTTGGCATTTTTCAACCATGCTTTACAGCGTCGTGCCCGTTTCAAGTCTGTATATGAAAGAGAGTTAATGGCCATTGTAATGGCTATACAAAAATGGCGTCATTACCTCCTTGGGTGCCATTTCATCGTCCGAACCGATCAAAAATCCTTACGATACTTGCTGGAGCAAAAGATGGTGGCAACAGAATATCAAAGATGGCTGACCAAGATTATGGGTTTTGACTTCGAAGTACAGTATAGGACGGGACCGGACAATAAAGCCGCTGATGCTTTGTCTAGGATTCCTCATCCAGTTAAGTTCATGGCAATTTCCGTTCCATCAGTTGTGGATTGGCCCTTGTTGTTTCAGGAGATTGCTGCTGATCAGGACTTACAAGCAATTAAACAAGCGCTAGAGATTGATGTTGACGCGCATCCGGGGTGGTCTGTGAACGACGACATTTTATACTATCAAGGAAAACTTGTTCTGCCCAAATTTTCATCTCTAATTCCACATTTGCTATATGAGTTTCATGGGAGTCCAATTGCTGGGCATGGAGGATTTTTGCGCACATTTAAGTGCATTTATGGGGAATTATATTGGCAAGGAATGCGCGCAAGGATCAAGCGTTTTGTGGAAAAGTGCGCGATATGCCAGCAAAACAAATATCAAACCTTGTCTCCTACAGGTCTTTTACAACCACTTCCTATTCCAAATGCTATTTGGGAAGATATCAGCATGGATTTCATTGATGGCCTTCCGAAATCACAAGGTTTTGACTCTATTATGGTGGTTGTGGATCGACTAAGTAAGTATGCTCACTTCATACTCCTTAAACATCCCTATACTGCAAAAATAGTTGCTGATATGTTTGTGGATACGGTGGTCAAACTCCACGGATTCCCACGGAGCATCGTTACTGATAGGGACAGAATCTTTCTAAGTAATTTCTGGACTGAACTTTTTCGTCTCCAGCATACAACATTGAAACGCAGCACCGCTTATCATCCCTAAACAGATGGACAAAGCGAGGTAGTAAACCGTTGCCTCGAGACTTACCTTCGTTGTTTTGCAAGTCAACAACCCAAGCAGTGGCCAAAATGGATATCTTGGGCAGAATACTCTTACAACACCTCATACCATACCTCTATCCGAATGACTCCATTCAAGATAGTATATGGCAGGGACCCCCCTACCTTGATCAGTTATGGGACTAGTACTACTATTAATTCCTCTCTTGAAGAACAACTTATGGATCGTGACCTAATGATAAAAGAGTTAAAGGAACAGCTGGCTCTTGCTCAAAACCGAATGAAACAAAGTGCAAATAAGCATCGCAGGGATGTGCAATTGGAGGTTGGAGACTTGGTGTATTTGAAGTTAAGGCCATATTATCAAAGCTCTCTAGCTTCACGCCCAAACGAGAAGCTTTCACCGCGATATTTTGGTCCTTTCCCGGTTTTTAAGCGAATTGGAGCTGTTGCTTATGAGCTACAACTTCCTCCTTCTGCTGGAATTCATCCTATTTTTCATATCTCACAGCTGAAGAAGGCCATTGGATCTACTGAACATGTTCAGCCTCTCCCTCCAATATTGTCGGATGAATTAGAATGGGTGGTAGAGCCAGAAACAATCTTGGCCACTCGTGAGAAAGACACGGATTTGGAACTCTTGGTGAAGTAGAAGCATCTTCCTTCTTTTGAAGCAACATGAAACCGTTGTAGTTAATCAAGGATGTTTTTTCCACTTTTCACCTTGAGGACAAGGTGGTTCCTGTTGGACGAGGTATTGATGAGCCTACTACTCCAACAATCCGATTTGTTTATTAGAGGAAGAAAGCTCGTGGTTTTCCTAGAGCCGGGTCAACAATGAAGCATGAAGGGAATTTCTACGGGTTATGAATAAGAAGGGCAGCTGTTTGTGTGGCTGTATTGTGGCAAGTTTGTCACTTGTTATTGCCAGCATGGCATGTTAGTTACGGTTTGTTACAGAAAGTAGTATATGTATAGATAGAAAATGAATGAGCAAATCAGAGTGAAATTTTGTAAACAATGATGACATTGATGAGTACGGCAGACTCATGAAATCTGTTGGTGTCTGCTTTTACAAACGTTCCTAATACAATACTTTTATCCTTCTCTGTTCTTCATCTCTGCTATTTCATCCTTCTTTATACTCTATTACAGTCACATTGCACTTGCTCCTAACAGAAGAACAAGACAAAAAGGGAGACAATCAGAACTTCCAACAACAAATGTTTTTCAATAACAAACGTTGGCTGGAATAAGCAAAGATGTACATTCGGTTACAACAAAAAGCATCTCAACCCTTCAATTTACTCTGAACCAAATAACACGTGTATGGTCAATATTGAACCACTAACTGTATAAATGTTCAGATGAATAACAGATATAATACGTATTCTACACACATATACTCTTTACATTATGAGAGTCTCAAACTATTTTTTTGGATATTGCTAGATGAATCACCACTCACCAACAATGCAATCTTCTATTTCAATTAACCAATTGTAGCCTTATTTCATTAAATCTCATCCACACATTTATGTAAAATTCACACAAATATGTGAGCTAGATTAAATAAAACGAGGTTAGAACACCCTAAGTAGAACAAGTTGCTTCAACCCAATCACCAATAACTGCTTGCATTAATACCAACTTATTATGGCGAGGCCGATTTGAGAGGATTTTATATTGATTTTCTAATTCTACCTTTGTGATCTATTTTGACAGAAGAAAAAGTGGCTCGTGATCTTATGATCTGCATAACTGGCATGATGACCACATGACACTAGTGTCACCTTCTGCTACAATTTTCCCTTGGATCTAGGATGATCAATTGCCCATGACTTCTTGAGAAGGCAGTTGATGGTACGTGAGAGTTACAACATATAAAGGTAAAGGACAACTCCAGTGTATTCCTACCGAGATCCTTTTTCAACTTGGGGGCAATGTGGTGAAATCTCTTACAAGCCTAAATCTGTAGTTATAAGAGTGCACCACCAAAACATTTAGCTTTAGGAATTGCTGCATCATGCAAGACATGCTGACCCGAACCAAATTGTCCAGTACGATGATTCAAATCAGCTAATAAACCTATAAATGTAAGGAATAAAACATTCCAGCTTGCTATAATGCAAAGTATGTATAAACGTGCATGCCTTATTGTCCAGTACGATGATTCAAATCTGCTAATAAACCTAGAAATGTAAGGTGTACATAAAACATTCCAGCTTGCTATAATGCAAAGTATGTATAAACCTGCATGCGTTATCTTGTAACTTCCATCTACATCCTATGGTAGGTTTCCAAATTTCTCAATAAGCCATTAAAGGTACATCTCCCAACAATCATAGCTTGAGGTACTGTCGATCCAAAGAGTTCTTCACACAAGTTACTCAAACCACGTTAAATGTTCTCAGGAGCAGGATGGCAGTCGTCTTTAAGGAGATGAAAAATATGAGTTTCTGATCTCCATCTGTCTGCTAACGAGAATCCAGCTGAATGAAAATGTAACCGAGAATGACTATCTAATTCAGCCAGATTATGTTTGCAACAACTTTTAGCCACTTGAACTCCAAAACATGGTTAAAGCTTTAAAAATCTTAAACAATCCTCATAACATTGTCTTAAAATATCTTCAATTTAATACACTCTGATTTCTGAATTTTCTATAAGAACTGTTTATTTTATCTCATCACGCCAAGCAGTTATTGATCGATGCGCAATCTATAAACATAGAAGTGATATTTATGCGGTACTCCCTGCTATAGGAGAAATACTTCTAAAATATTACGGAGCAGATTAGTGGGATTCTATGAAAATGTCATCAAAGTGGAAATTAAGAATAATCTAGAGGAGGCTCAAACCAAACCTCAAACTCTGTGGAGTCCTTGCACCTGTAGATACACAAAAAAAGGATACGCAGGAACGAGATATCCAAGATTCCAAAGAAAGTAGGAAACATATAGAAGCTACTCTGAATTTTCAAAGCTATCATGTGTCTTTTTGCACAGAAGTTTAATGTATCATTTTGGTGCTTTGAAGTAGATTCGTTGTTTACACTTCTAAAAGAAAAAAAATCCGTTTCCCTAATTTGTCTACAAGGAAATTCTATCGATATTTCACTTCAGAGGATCAGACTACCAACCGTGCAAGTACAGAATCATAGTGATAGGATATTATAACTCATATTGCTAATCAGTGTTGAATTTGAAAAGAAAACACGAACTCACAACATATATAACAAAAAGCTAAAGAAAATAAGAACATAACAAAGTGAATGAACAGATCACCGACGTCTGTGCGAGTACAATCCAAAACTCTTCCTAAAATTCAAAAGTAAAAAGAACAGAAATATAAGAAGAAAAATATTGTTAAAAGATCTAGGGAAGATATTGAGAACTTGGGTGTTTTATAAAAATCGAAAGAGAGCAGAGAGTAGATGCAGGGAAGACCGAAGATCAAAGATCAGCCAAGAATCAACGGTTTCAGAATGCACAAATTCATTTCACGGTGTGACTAATTCCCAGGCAAAGTACCAAACTAAACCACAAACACTGAAATCGGTAGCCCAGAAATCGGTTTCCGGTGAGTATAAGAGAGAAGGGAAAGGAAGCAACAACTGGAAGTCATAGGAATGGGTGGAATCGGAAGGTAGACAAGCACGGTCTGTGTCTCTGTTTGATTATTAAGAAAACTCCGGAGAAAAACAATTCCTTTAGTTTGCCACTTACCAAACCACCCATATCCAATGAATTCCAGAAGCTTATCTCCCTATCCCAATACTCCCTTCACTTACAGACCATCAAAGTCTCTTGTTTTAGCAGCTTATATCGAATTTTGTGACATGGGTTTTGGAGCTCGAACGGGTAGGTAGAGAAAAGATTGAACCTTGAAGATAAAGAGATGAGATTTCAGATTTGCTCATGGTGGTTAGCGGTGGAGTGGAGACTGGCTGGTGGGTAAAATTAATTAAGTAGAAAAAGTAAAAAGATACTTTGAGTGATTTTTTGAAAAAGAAAAAAGGGACTGTGAAGCTAGATGAGATCTCGTGAGTCGTGAGTCAGCGGATTTTAATTGCGTGTTGATTACGATCAAACTGGACGGCAGTGGAAGACCGACACGGAGACACCATGTTGCAGCCTTTATATTAAAGTAATGTCCTGTAATGACGATCCTTTATTCCATCACTTTTTTTTTTTTTTTGTAAAAATCTTTTTAAAGTATCTTTTTTTTCTAAAAATCTTTTTAAAGATTCTCCGTGTATGAGTGAGGTTTTACAAACATATAGAAATCTTTAAATAAACTCTTTTAAAACAATTTTAAATTAAAAATAATAAATAATAATTTAAGTCTAATTCTAACTAAACTAATTATAAATTAATTATTTAAATCAAATTTAATTTATTTGAATTAGAGTCATATAAATTAAATATGGCGAGCAAAACAAAGATACGAATGAGTAAGAGTATTAAAGAAAAGATAGGTATATTTATATGAATAACTATAAAAACCTTTTAAGCATAAAAGTATATGTTTGTTGATCAAAGGGGTAAAAGTAATCCTAACATCTATAGTTAAATACAAGTTAAATTTTAACGTTGTATTTAAATTAAATCTTAACATTTTACAAACATTTAAATTTAAGCTTATATGAATGAAAATTCTAACAAAACTTTACACTTTCATCATTAAAAAAATAACATTTTACCTTTAAAATGGGCCCATAGTGTCACATTTGCTCTTGTAAGACCTAGTCATAATTTTTTTTAAAAAATAAAATATTACAATAATTATTTTATTATCTTAATTAATACAATATTTTCTTAATTATTGTTTGAATTAACTAAATATTATAACTAACTAAATTTTTTAGCTAACAAAATCCTTATCCTTAATTTTATAATTCCCAAAATTCACTACCAACCTTAATTCACTCTTCATTATCCTCTCACTGTTGTCTTCCACCGTCGTTTCTTATTTTTTTATTACAGCAATCTTCCGACTACTTCTTCACCTCTTTTATTTTCTTCATTGACATATTTTTCTTTTTCCGTCTTTCTTTTGATGCTTTCCTTTCTAAGACCATCTTCATTACCAAAATACTTGTATGAGTAGTTCCACATGTATAGATTAAGGTCTATTTATTATGTATGATTGCTCCCATTGTTAGTTTATCACTTTCTCGAATATCATCTTTACTCCTAGACATTTAAGTCGAGTTATAAACTGCAATACTCAACTAGATTTGTTTTACCAAAACATTGTTGTTTATTGCACTAGGACTATTATTATACTATTTTGGGTAACAATTACAGAAGTAGATCAATGACTAATGTTACAACATCATTAGACTTTTAAAAAAATTAAAAATTGATGACAACATTTGATGAAGTCATCTAAAACATATTTCTTCTTCTTACATGGTAGCCGAAAACCAACTGTTATAACTGACAAGCATGAGGCCTATAAGAATACTCTTGCAAACATGCGATTAGTGCAATCCATTACTCAAATCAAACATGTAGTTATAAGGCATGAGATATGTACGGATATCATTGCAAACATGTGATTAGAGCAAATTTTCACTTAAAACAAAGGGTCAAGACATTCATAGATTTGTGTAATAAGATGAGTCCGTTCCTGAGTTTGTATGACTATGTATTACAACCTACTAGGGATTTTTGGCCTTCAAACAATACAAGGATGATACATCCTCCAGTTAAAATAGGCCAAGAAGACCCAAAATTGCAAGAAGGAAACTAAATGAGTTAAAGATATTAAAAAATCCAAATAAATTATCTTATAAAGGACAAGTGCATAAATGTAGGAAATGTGATAATTTTGATCACAACTCTAGAAATGCAACAAGGAGAATTCAACATTACATAATGAGGTTTTTTTTCATAAGTATGTAAACCTAATTTGAATCATATGAATATGTAAACCTTATTTGAATCATATGCATACGATTTTTAAACTTTGCAGTAATTAATGTTTATCAGGTTATCACGAAGGTATCTTCACAGTTATATTTCACTTTAGTTTTTATCAATTTATATTGTTTTTAATAATTGGTGAATTTATGTTTATTAAAGAATAGCTAAACAATGTAAAAAGAGTTGATAACAAAGTAATATTGTAAAGATTGTATTTTTATTAATTTATCTTAGTTGAGACAATTAACAAATGTGGTTTTAGTGTTTCTTTTTATCAATTTGCTAGGTTGGTACATTTGGACATGTTAGTAAAAGAGAGTTTACAGATGTTGATCCGCACAGAGTTTACAGATGTTGATCTGCACACTTTCAAATTATCATTTGAACCAAAAGGTTTACGATTCAGAAGACATTCTAGCGTTACTTCACAACAGTTATAAGCTGAAGCAAACAAAAGGAGAACATCATTAACAACACCATCACAATAATAAGCTTCACAGTTAAGTATAAGTGAGGGAAACAATGTGGATTAACAATGCATTTTACTTTTTGATATATGTCCTGTTGTGAAAATGGGCATTTGATGATTGTGTTGTATAAACAAACTATTCATGTTAGGCATGTCTTTTATGCTTGACCAATATGAACTATTAAATCTTAAGTAACTTAATTAATGTTATGCATATACTTTGTCTTCAACTTCTTATTCTGAATTATTCAGTGTTTATAAGATTTATGAGGAGTGTTCATTTTGCTCATTTAGAGGATTTTGATTTGTGTAGTCTTTCGAAAGCCAATAGGAAGCTGTGGGATAAGGCTTTTAATAAGAGGCTAGTTTTTCTCCACTGTATGAACAAAAATAATTCTTACATTATCCAAATTAGCAATTATTGATTTTTAGGTTGTCCAGGATACACTTATTTGCAAGATTTTTAAACAAAAGTTACGTAAAATGAAGTAGAAGAAATTGACCCAAAAACTCAATAAGCCCTATAGTTTCATAAGAACTACTTACGATGAAACAATTGAAATTTAGAACTGTAATTGAAGTCAGTAAAAATAAAAAAGATATTCCAAAACTACAATTAGAAAAAAAAAAAAAAGAAAATTTATCTTGGTTACTGAATAAAGCACTTACTTAAGGATAGTCGCTAACTCAACCAAGAAATTAGTTTGTAACAATAGACTATGTATTACATTTCCCTTTCACTAAAAATATATGTTGTTTTAAAATTTGACTATAATTTACATCGAGTTATTAATACATAACATAATTTATATAAAAACACAATTCAATGCCATTTTCTCATAACATAGTTGAAAATAACAAGTACTGCGAGCACAAAAAATCTTATTACAATATTCATTAATATAAACTTCATCTCTTTTTGCTCTTTTGCCAATAAATTTATGTCTTGCTTCATGAGCTATGTTTGTTCTTCAAACTCCTTAGTTAGGCTTGTTATAGTAGTATTTGTTCCAATAGTTCTTATTTCAACCCCCTTCTTTAACATTGATACTTCTTTCCTTAATTTTTGAATCACTTCGATGGTCCTTTCGGTAAATTTGTCATTATAATATTTGAAAAAACTGCTTCTCTCAACTTGAAATATTAGACTTTATTATATACACTTCAAACACAAGTTCGTAATCTAATAACAAATATATTCTCACCAGATAGTTGGGTATTATATAAACTTCAAACACAAGTTCTTAATCTAATAACAAGTATATTCTCACCAGATAGTTGGTTATTATATAAACTTCAAACACAAGTTTTTAATCTAATAATAAATATATTCTCACCAGATAATTGGGTATTTATAAAATCTTCGATCGGAATTATGATCACTCTATGAAGTCTTTAGCAGGGCTTTTAACCCATAATAGAAAACTAAATTTTCAACATTTAAAATTATTGTTCTATTAGTAGATGATGAGGATTTCATAGGTTTAGAAGTTGTGACTGTAATAATCACACCAATGAGAAATAGAAAAAATTTGCAATTGTCTCACCTAGTAGATAAAGCATAACATGAAGCCAGAGTAACAAAATAGCATGACCAATATACGTATAAAATGGACATTAAAGATACAACTTGACCATGATACATATAAGCAGTATGACTATTTTATTAGAAAAGTTGGAGTGGGATTATACTTTTAACTAACAGAGTTGCAGTTATATGTTTTAATCCAATTCACATCTTTTATAACCTAAATTAAAAGATATTAGACAAGAGAACAATTCCTTGCTAGGACTAAGAACCATCACTAAATCAAATTGTTGAATTGGCTACTTATTTTTGGGCACGAATTTAGTCTTTGGCTACGAAATTTCAAAATTGTAGCCAAAGACTAACTTAACCTCTAACTTTCAATAATTTGCTGGTTAATTAACACTATTAGCTACTTTTAGAATTGGCTATGTTTTATACTCGTAGCTAAAAACATTTGGTGAAGTTTTTTTACTATGAGCTCTATTTTGTAGCAAAAGGTTTTTATAGCTACAAAAAAATATTTTGTAGCTAAAAAGATTTGATGATGTTTTTTAACTATGAATTTATTTTTTTAGCTAATAATATTTGGTGACCTTTTTAACTGTTAACTTATTTGTGTAGCTAAAAACATTTCACTATGAAATATTTTTCATAGATAAAACATACAGGTCCTTTAATTATTAGCTACAATATTGAATTTTATAGTTAAAAAGATTTTGCTAGGAAAATATTTTCGTAGTAAAAAAGAGAACAATGAAAACGATGTCTTTTTGATAACCTAAAAACACTCCTCTATTTTTTTCTTTCGTCATTCTTTGTCTTCCAGCAATTCCCTCATCTATTTTCTCCAGCAACACCCTCTTCTATCTTCTTCAGTAGCTCTCTCTTCTTTCTTCATTTGTTTCTAGGTATGTTATGTGCAACCCTTCTCTCTAAGCTTTTGGTCTCTTTAGCGTGTTTTGATGAATGCTAAAACCTAACTTCTGTAATTAAGTTATAATCATGAAATCGAGGTCTTTATTGTGTATTATTAATCTGTGTAATTAAACCTGAGCTTTTGGTTATATCTATGATGTGTTTTTGTTTCTATTATGTGAAGAATATTTTAGTTTTCGAAATATGTATGTCTTTGAACATATTAACTGCTCCAATTTTATTAGTTTTTAGTTTTCGCCTTTAACTAGTTTTCTTGACTTTAGTTAGCAAGTTGAAGCTTAAACTTTGTTAGTTAGTGGTTCTAAGTTAGCGAGTCATGTAGGAAACAATTGAATATGAGGACAGGAAGTCCTAAGTCAGTGATTTATATAGGAAACATCACCATAATTATACTTT
The DNA here is from genome assembly GCA_027478595.1 of Erythroxylum anguifugum. NCBI lineage: Eukaryota > Viridiplantae > Streptophyta > Magnoliopsida > Malpighiales > Erythroxylaceae > Erythroxylum > Erythroxylum anguifugum. Next base: position 16,090,098 of record JANIPN010000005.1, read on the forward strand.
CCTTGAGGTTTTAGTAATGTCTCTTCTAATTATAATCCAAAGGGAGGTCATGGAATAAGGTGAATCACATCCGTTCATGTCGCTCAATTTGTTTCAAAATAAGAGAAGGCCTCAGCAACCTGATAAAATGGGAAAGGTCCTTTAGGATTAACTATGACCTTTACCTTTCCACTCTCCAGATAGGGATTCAGTTTCTTCATAACAATTCCGTGGGAGGTAACCACAAATTTAAAACCAAGTGATGTGCACTAGTTAAAGCCACTACACTTCCTCCTTCTTTTATAGCTTTCATTGCTCTATTGCATTACCCTACCATTTATTGTATCATACCAATCAAACACAACAAAAATTCAACACCTAATTCTTATATACTATGCAAAAGGTGCACATCAACAATTTTTTGCAATTTATATATATATCTTGCCAGTGCATGAGATTTTTAATGTTCACAATCTACTAATAATATACTTGCTTAGACCTAACATTTTTAACTTTTATCAATGTTGATGCATCGATGAGATCATCTTACGCATGTTCAATATCAAAGTTTAGAAGCTCTTGTCCTGCATTTCCTACACAGTTTTTGCAAGTTGTAGCATTCATTACATCTCCTCTATACATTGCCTGTCTATAGACTGTAATAGGGTTGTCTCCAATGGAGGTGCTATAAAAACCTGTCAATGAATTCTTCCAAGGTAGGATTTGTACTAATTTCTTTAGGTTGTTTCCTAGGGAGGAATTAAAAGCATAGTTTGTCACCTAATTGTTACAAACACGGTGGAGTAGATCTACTCTACTTATATCAGTAAGTAGGCATGCCGATGTGATCATAAATAGCAAAGTCGAAAGTGCATCCTTCCCTATCTCTTGAATCATGTATAAATGTTGAAGTTCTCAAACCTAAATTTTTTTGAAACAAGAAATGGGATTAAATGAAGTTGAAGAATTTATCCTAATATCCTAATGTTGATATTGAGGTGCTACAACCGAATAAGAAAGGTAAGTGGTTTCAAGGACAACTCTTCTTATTTCGAGTTGGAGTATGTTATGTGTAATTGACTAAAAGGGTTATCAAAGTTTTAATCATTTTATGGTATTGAGAAAATGGTCTAACAAATTTCTTCCAAGTTAGCTACAAATTTTTATTTGAACAAGCATTAGCTTGGTGGAAGTGGATGCCTTATCAGGGTTATGCCCTTGAAATTTATATACTGGCAATGGTAATTACTTTAGTAACTGGAGTTTAAGTTACATTAGTATGACTTGTGCTAAGTGCCAAGGAGTTGTCTAGGGAATAATTGGCTAAATGTATTTATTATACAATGATGACAACTGCATTGCACAATTTGTTAAGGTAATAAAAAGAGAAAATGTCAGTTCCTAGTGCATTAGCTCATATGTTTGGCCAATAACTAAATTAGAATGTTACACTAAATCTAAATAAAATTTAATTTTCAAGGTTAAAAAAGATGCAATGTGAGAAGACATTTTTTAAGTCTTGGAAAAATTAAAAATATATAATATTTTAAATATTCAAATTGTAATAGGTGAAGAAAAAACTATACTTTCTTTTTTATTAAATTTCATCATTTAGGTTGCGGAAAGTACACTTTAATTTAGTATTCATTGTATTATATTTCCTTGTTACTTTTATCTCTTATATAAAAATAATAACAAAATCTAAATTAAAAGAAAATATGATGAGTCGAAGTATTAGAAAAAAAATAGGTATATTTACATAAACATCCATAAAAACCTATCAAGTATAAAAGTTATATGTTTGTTGGTAAAAAGGGTAAAAGCAATCTTAACATTTATGGTTAAATACATGTTAAATTTTAATGTTTAAGAAATTTAAATTAAATCTTAACAATTTATAAGCGTTTAAATTTAACCCTGTATGAATACAAATTTTAACAAAAACTTGACAATGTCATTATAAAAAGAAAGACCTTTAAAATGGGTACATTGAAGGACCCAGTCACAAATTTAAAAATTTAAAATATTACAAATAATTATTTTAATTATCATAATTAATAAAATATTTTCTTAATTTTTTATTTAATAAAATATTATAACTAACTAAATTTTTTTATCTAACAAAATATGCAACATCCCACTATCATAAAGCAAATACCCAGATACCCGAAAGGCATTCAAGTATATACCTTATGATAATGGTATGCTGGAGCAAAACATATCCGACTTACATATGGCAATCCAACCTACACATGACATCATCTAACATACTCAAAAGTTACTAATTTAAAAAAAAACCATTCATTCCATTCATTCATAAAGTTTACACTGTTTCCACCAAACGACTATTTACAAAACCTTATACAGATTTTTAGCAAAACTACAAAAATAATGCTAGAGTACTCCTGGTGTCAGCTAACAGACCTCTGAGTCATTTCTCTGTCCAAAAGATCCCTTAAATCCTGACTAAGAAACTCGGTCTCCTGTCTCGTACCTGAAAAGCCACATTGCAATTTTTGATGAGTTTTGCAAACTCAATGAGTGAACCATCATTAATGAATTCACCAGATCATATACACACATCATATATCACACAATAGGGTATAACATTTAATCATTGCCAAACAGATCAAATATAAACTAATACATATACATATGAGACTTACATTCGTTCTTATTGTTGTGACTGAATGCCTATCACATACTTATACAAATACTGGCCCATAGGGCTCAATCTGAACAGAATCACAGAGCATAGCTCTACGTGCATGCACATATATCACAGAGCAAAGCTCTACATAGAAGCACTTCATACTGGCAATTCAAGTCACAACGCCTTTATCTGAGCATACATTTTATGAAATGCATCAAAATTGAATATGGCATATATGGCAATCACATAGGATGCTTAAACAAAACTCATAATCATCGGACCTAAGTCCGGCATTCAACTTTCGTTGAGAATTCACATAACATTCAGAATTTCATAGCACTCAAAGCCACAATCAAAGCACTTCCAATACATTCCCGAATATTGATCTCCTCGGACAATTAAAGTCTGGAATTCATAGACAAATCGCAAACAGTTTGATAATATTGGAAGCTAACAAAACAAATCAAATCAATCCTAGGAAATCATCTAGGTTGACTCACTATACGCTCCAATAAGCTATTGCCTGGATGGTCCGGCAATGTCTGACTGGCGTCCGATGTGCTCCTCTAAAATATACAAAACACATTCACAATTATCACATTTTTGCATAAATACACAAGTGGTTCTTTTATGCACATTAATATGTATGCACAATGCATGTTCAATGACAATTACGGGGTACAATATTGCGATCCATATCAACAAATCATTCAGATATCAAAGCCCTCATCAATACCATGTATATTTGCAATTGGATTGAACAAAGCAATGTCACACAATTTCCTAACTTCATTGACCACTTCAGTTTTTTCCTATAATACACACATGGGTCAACTACCATACTAAATCAAATAAGGTAAATGACCAAATTATACAAAACTTCCTTCTGTAAAGTTGTTCTCCCATTTATTAACTTTCTAATGACACCAAAATCATTTAATTTGGTTCAATATACAAAAAGATATACTCAAACTATTTTAGACGGTTCATAAGTTTCAGCAGAATTTTTACCTCAACTTCCAACCAAAAATTGAAAATCATAGAGACAGAATTAAAACTCCATTTCTTCATAAAAGTTGTAGCCCTATGTCTCTAGTTTACGGAAAATAAAAAATCACCCAATTTGAATAACTATAGAGAAAGTTATGGTCAAAATACTAAAGTATATTCGAGCTATCAAGGGAAGGACCTCGCCACGACGAGAACAAAAAGTGAAGTCACGACGTATAGTCCAGAAATCAGTTTTTCTCGGGATTTTTTTGCAACGGTCGCTGCGACGAGCTCAAGGGTGTGTCACGCGTTGCGACGTACAAAAAGGAATGAGTCGCGGCGAGAACAAAAATGGAGGCCGCGACGTATGATCACAGAAACTCGTCTTCCCCAATTTCCAGATTTTTAAACTCAGATTTCACTCTCTCACTCTACCATCATGCAATTCTATTACTCAAATAACATTCAAAACAATTATTCTAACTCATTTTTAGCTCATCAATACACATACAATTCAAAAATCCAGATTTACACTTAAACACCAAAATCCGATTCTTATATATGCAATTTCCAATTTTCTGCATTTTTCTCACACTCACAAATTCAACTCCTCCTCTAAACCATTTAGCACATGCATTCACCGAAACTCTACTGCTTTACCTTCTCATGCATGTATTCATCTCTAACATTAGTCATCACCAAAATCATGGTTTAACAACATGGTTTCCAGCACATTTTTAACAAATCTATATTAACACCGAAACTACTCAACTTTCTCAATTCATGCATGAACTCATCTTCAACCATCAAAACATCATTTACACAACATCCAAAAACAAACTTAGACACGACTTACTTGATTAAGCTATACTTCTCAGTAGTAAGAGTAACCCAGTTACACACAAAGATTCAATATTCGGTGATGGACAAGGAACAAAGAAAGGATTCTTTGCTGAATGCTTTCGGTGGGTACCAAAAGCTACAGTAATCACTTCCTAAACATAACATAAGCTACATGTCCACTTTGCATATATTACATTTGTCATCCAAATAAATTTGCCACATGTCGTCACACATACGAGCCATTTGTCATATATATACATGTTGCCACATGTCACACTATAATTAGTCCACATGTCACAATAGGATTGGTCCAAAATAAATATTTTTCTAAAATGCACCAAAAATTCCAAAATATCCTAAATAACACCAAAATTATCAAAACACATTTTAATCATATTTAACAACTCAATTGTACCCGAAAAATGCCAATGAATGCATGTACAATCATATGAATGTGCAAAAATGTGCATGTCACAATTAAATATGCAGGACGTGCATTTTCCTAATTTCTCATAAATTTATCAAAATTCACAATTCTAGCCCTAACATGGGTAACGGGATGTTACAACTCTCCCCTTCTAAAAAAAATTTCGTCCTCGAAATTCTTACCTGAATGATCAAATAGGTAGGGGTACTGATTCCTCATGTGCTCCTCCGCTTCCCATGTGGCTTCTTCACTCGAATGATTCTTCCAAAGGACTTTCACCATTGGGATCACTCGGTTCCTCAATTGCTTATTACGATAGCCAATTATCTTCACAAGTTTCTCAACATAACTCATATTACTAGAGACTTCTATCTCCTGAGTCGGTATCACATGAGTTGGATCCGACCGATATCGCCTAAGATACTCACATGGAACACATTATGAATCTGAGCCATTTCCGAAGGTAAGGCTAACTTATAAGCCAATGGACCAATTCTCTCAATTATCTCAAATGGACCAATATACTGCAGACTTAGCTTACCCTTCTTACCAAACCTCAGTACACCTCGCCAAGGTGATACTCTCAGAAATCTTTGTCACCAACCTGATACTCCATATCTCGCCTGTGTTGATCCACATAGCTTTTCTGTCTATTTTGTGCCATTTTAATTCTGCTACGGATCGATCTTACCTTATGAACTGTATCTTGAATCAATTCTGAGCCTTCGACAATTCGTAGACCCTCTTCATCCCAATATAAAGGCGAACGACACTTCCTGCCATACAACGCCTCATATGGAGCCATACCAATACTGCCGTGATACTGATTATTATAGGCGAATTCAATCAAAGTTATATAGTTATCCCATGCTCCCTGAAACTCCAAAACACAAGCTCTGAGCATATCCTCGACAATCTTGATCGTTCTCTCGCTCTGACCATCTGTCTGAGGATGAAAGGCTGTACTGAAATTCAGCTTGGTACCCAAAGTTGTCTGTAGACTACCTCAAAATCTTGAGGTAAATCTAGGTGTTGGATCCCGATCCCGAAGCCCAGTCGCACAGTGTTGGGCCCCGTACTGGAAACCCAACTATCCGGAACGGAAGCAAAGACGGAGGCCGTTGGGCCCTAGTCCCGACCCCCAAGGCCGAGCCCCGGGTGAATCGTCGAGACAACCAAAA
>JANIPN010000005.1:16101013-16114459 GCA_027478595.1 Erythroxylum anguifugum
AACAAATTTCATCAATTGGTTAAAGAAAGTGAAGAAGGATAAACCCGAGTTTTGACAGAATAGTGGAAGTTTATCGAACAACAACTTTAAACAACAAACTAAACTAAAAAGAGTGAAAAAAAAAGTGAAAAAATTGAATGTCAAGACTTCAAACATGTGCATACGGAATGTGCTAATACTTTGAAGAAGAAAAAAGGAAAGTCTTATGCGAGCAATTGGAGTGAGAATGAATCCAAAAATGAGTGTGGTAGTGAAGAGGAATTTGTGACTAATGATGCATTTGTTGCTTTATATAGCAAAAGTCCAGTTTCTTGCTTAACAACAACGAAGAAGGAAGAAATTGAAGATGAAACCGTGGATAAATCAATCCAAAATTCTTTAAAAAATGTAGATGAATTAGCCTAAAGTTCAATTTTAGATGATGATAGTTATTCGGATTACAAGAGGGAGGATATTTGCAAAGCTTATGAGTTAATGTATGCTAAATGGGTCCAAACATGAAATAAGAATGAGAAGTTGAATAAGGAAAACTCTACTATGAAGAACAACATTCAAGATCTAAAGACGAAGTTGTTATCTACAATAAATGTGCTAAATGAAAAAAAGATGAAGCTGGTCAGTACGGAAAAAAGGGATAATAATATTAAATAGAGGTATAAAAAAGTTAGATGTTTTTTTGAAAATTGGTAAGATTAAAAGAGACTTTCAAGGCATTAGCTATAAAAGTGAATGTTCTTGGTCGAATGATGAGAAAAACTGTGTAGCCAGATTTGTCCAAGGAGAAACTTTGAGGAAGAAAACAAAAATTTATACCTACATGTCACTTTTGTGGGATTATCGGGCACATAAGATCGAAATATTACAAGTTGTTACAAATGATATTTCAAAGGACTCAAAACTGAAAATCTAGGTACTCCTCAATGAACTTTCAGTAGCAGCCAACATTACCAAGGCAAACTTGGGTTAGAAAAAAATAGCTTCATATATCATAACAGATACACATTGGAGTTAATACCATAAACTGTCCAAATTGACAGTGAGTTGTTACTGGAAAAGAAATCAACCAAATATCTGATGACAGAAATGATGTGACAAGGAATAAGGCCAGGTTTGAATTTCTTTGAAAGGCACAAGAATTGTGTACTTTACATTTTTTAATTATATTTTGATGTTGTTTAAAAAAAGAGGGCTCGAAGGAGTTAACGTCTAAACTTTTTGAGTTTTTGATTTATATGTTTTTTAAGGTTCAGGTGATTGATATGTGTTTAGCTTTTTCTTATTTGTTGAATATTATATGTGAAAATGAGGCTATACTTGATGATTTGAGGGTTTTACTTTTTGATTTTGATTTATAGTGTTATATCAAGAAAATAATGATGTTTGGTTGGAGACATATAGGAAGATTCGAGTTTTCTATGATTTGAGTTTTTCAAGTTTTATCTTGATTTCTCTATATTATGGGTTGTATGAATTTGGGCAACTTGCGTTTATATAGTTTATGTGAGGAGAAGATTAATTAAGTTTGATTATGATTCGTTAAATGTATTTTTAAGGTTTTTGAATTTAATCAGTCGTATACGGATGACTTTAATGTAAGTAATGATATGTTGGCTAATGTTTTGACTAGTGGTAAATTGTCATCTTGGCATGCTTATGATTCTTTCGTTATACCTACTGCTAATTTTTATGCTTCTTTATTTGTCGAGATTGATCACATTAAAGGCATTCTTCATTTTGACATTGTTTTATCCTAAGGGGGAGATTTCAGATAGTTTTTAGTGATTGTTCCATTCAAGAGGAGATTTCAAGATATATGCGTGACTATTCGTCTTACTTTTTGGCATCTTTTTATTCCAAGGAGGAGAAATTTGGATGATTGGATAATTGTTCATTTGGGATTATTGTTTCTTTGGATGTTTCTTGAACTTAACAAACTTGAAAGTTATTTGGAAGCTTGATGTTCAATAAAGAGGGATTTCCCATATGTTATGTGGACTTGAGTTATATGTCCAATTATCTTTTTGAGGGGGAGCTTCAATATGTGATAAATAATGCCAAAAAAGGGAAGATTGTTAAGATATGTGCTAAGCTATCTTATTAATTAATTTTGAGCATTATTTGTAATTGAACAAAGTTTGACATCTTTGGAATTTCATTCTATTTTATGTGGGACTCTTTAATGATGATGTTTATTGGGATAAAGATCCTAGTCATAATACGATTTAATTGGAATCAAATCACCATATCTTAACTAAGATAAGATGCAGAGTTTTGGTAATTTTTGGACTCTTATTAACAACCTATTTTGGGGATAATGACTATCTAAGTAGCTAGATTTTTGGAAATTCTATTGACTATTTTGCAACTTTATTCTTGTTATGATTATATGATGTGTGGGGCTACATTGTTGTCGTATTTTGTATGAACAACGACAGGTAACTTTTGACTTAACAGCTAGTGATTTCAGGGCTATCTTGGACTGTATTTTTTAGTTGATTTGCGGGGATATTATCCTGATGTGTTGTTGAATATTTAGTCAACAATCACGTGATTTTAGGGACTGCGTTGTTGTTGATCACATGATTTGGTAGTTGATTTCTTTTATGGTTTTCACATCATTCTTTTGATGTTGTTCATTAGTTGTCATGCGCTAAAAATTCCAACAACTTTGGTAGATTTTGCAGCTTCGATGTTGAGATGTTTAAGTGAAGAAACGTTTATGTTTGTTAGTGATTTTTCTGTTGTTGTGTGTGAGGTGTTTCGGTGAGAATATCGAAATACTACAACAACATTCTTGGTAGATAACTTCCCGTTCATCCATTAATGAAGCGCCATTTTAAGCGGAGTTATTTTTCTTACCTCAAGTGTATTCGTTTATGTTCATTATTGTTTCTATCACTTAAGTTATTTTATTTTCATCCTTATTATCAAATACTATTTAGAAAATCCTTTGTTGAGGTTAGTACGAGACGGTCATGCTATTGAGAGTGATTTACTTTCACGGGTTGTGAGGACGAGGAATAATATCAAGGGTACGGTGAGTCAGCTTTGTAATGCCTTGAGTAAAACTATTATTGCATCACAAATGAAAGTGATTAAGCTGAGTGAGGGCCTTGAAGATGTAGATAAGGTGTGACGAACTGTGTTACCAAATCTCGGGTGTTGATTTATTTATTTTTTATTTAATTTTTCTGTTTTCGTTTGTACTAGAAATAACCGCAGTTGAACCAGAATTTTTGTGAAACTATATCCTTTCATATTTTCAGTTTTCTAAAATTTAAAGTCTTGACAAATTGCTAGTTATGACTAACAAGAAAACTATTCTCCAACTTCTCTTTTTGTAAAATTTTTTTGACATGCTTACTCAATTTTTTAATAAATTAACTTTAATTAATATCATAACAAAAATAGAATGTTACACTCAAACTAAAACAATTTTAATTTTCAAGATTAAAAAGGATGACATGTGAGGAGACATTTTTTAATTCATGGAAAAAATAAAAACTATCAAATATTCAAATTGTAACAGGTCAAGAAGAAATTTGTACTTTCTTTTTATTAATTTAGATCACTTAGGTTATGAAAAGTACTCTTTAAATTAGAATTCATTTGTATTGTATTTCCTTGTTACTTTTATCTCCTTATATAAAAATAATATTAAAATCTAAATTGAAGAAAATATGATGAGCAATAAAAAAGATATGAACGAGCAGGAGTATTATAGAAAAATAGGTATATTTATACAAACAAACGTAAAAACCTATTAAGTAGAAAAGTTAAATGTTTGTTGGTAAAAAGGGTAAAAGTAATCTTAACATTTATAATTAAATACAAGTTAAACTTTAATGTTTCACTGTATTTAGATCACATATTAACATTTTACAAATGTTTAAATTAAACTCTATATGAATGACTTAATACTATCATAAAAAATATTTTACATTTAAAATGGACCCACATAGTCATATGTGCTCCATGCAGTACTGGAGGACCTAATCATAAATTTAAAAAACTTATAATATTACAAATAATTATTTTATTATCTTAATTAATAAAATGTTATAACTAACTAAATTTTTTTACCTAACAAAATCCTTAACCTTAATTTTTTATATTCCCAAAATTCACCCTAACCCTAATTCACTCTCCATCATCCTCTCTCACTGTTGCCTTTCTCTGTCCTCTCTTTTGTTTAATTGCAGAGATCTTATGTTTTCTTCAGAGGACACATTCTTTTTTCCTTATATTTCTTTTGACACTTCCCTTTTCATGACCATCTTCGTTACCAAGATAATTGTCTGAGTAGTTCCACAGGTTTAAATTAAGGTTTATTTGTTATGTATAATTGCTCCCACAATTGGTTTTATCACTTTTTCTCTCCTTTGTGAACGCATTTAAGTAACTAGAAAATAAGAATTGAATATCGTCACTACTAGACACTCAAATCAATTTAGAAACTGTATTACTCAGTTGGATTAGCTTTACCAAAACATTTTAGGTCACGATTATAGAAGTAGATCAACGACTAATGTTACAACATTATTAGACTAAAACAAATTAAAAGTTGATGATAATATTGTTTGCTAAGGTCATCTAAAATGTAGTATTTTTTTATTATTCGAGAAACCTCACAGGCGGGCAAAGCGGGCTCACCTCTCAGAGGGCCAAGTGGCTACACCCCAGCAGAGAGCCAAGCAGCTACACCCTATCACAGAGGGCCTCACTAGTTCTCCATCTATAGGTAAAACCTCGGCTGCCCCAGGCTCTTATAAGAAGGGCTAGCAAGGAATCGAACCTAAGACCTAACTAAAGCCAAGCCCCGCTCTCAACCATCTAGCCACACTCCTTAAGGGCTTCTTATTCTTATGTGGTAGTTAAAAACTGGCAATTATAGCTGACAAACATGTGACCTATAAGAATATCCTTACAAATATGTGATGAACACAATCCATTACTCAAGACAAACTTATAGCTATCGAGTATGAGATCTATATAGATACCTTTGCAAACATGTGATTAGTGCAATTCATCACAATTTTTTTTTTGAAACATACATAGATTTGTGTTATAAGATGATCAGTCAGTTCCTGAGTTTGTATGTATGTGTATTATAACCTATTACGGTTTTTTGACTGACCTTTAACCAATGTAGAGGTGATACGTCCTTAAGCTAAAATAGTAATGCTAGGTAGACCTAAAATTGCGAGGAGGCAACTAAATGAGCTAAAGAAATTAAAAAAAATCCAAACAAATTTTTTTATAAAGAACAAGTGCAGAAATGTGATAATTTTGATCACAAGTTTAGAAAATGAAACAAGAACATTTCAACATTACATAATAAGGCTTTTTCGTAGGTATGTAAAACTTATTTAAATCATATGAATATGATTTTTAAACCTTGCAGTAACTAATATTTATTAGGTTATCATGGAGGCATCTTCACATGTATATGTCCCTTTAGTTTTTATCAATTTAATTATATTGCTTTTAATTATTGATGAATTTATGTTTATTAAAAAATACCTAAATAGTGCAAAAAGAGATGATGATAATTCTAAACTGAGTCAACAAAGCAATACCATAAAGGATGTGTTTTTTAAAATCAATTTATCTCAGTTGAAATAATTGACGAATGTGTTTCTAATGTTTTTTCTTATTAATTTGCTAAGTTGGTACATCTAGACATATCAACAAAAGAAAGTTTAAAGAAGTTGATTCACACACATTCAAATTAGTATTTGAACTAAGGGGTTTACAGTTCACTGAAGAAAGAAAAGAAACAAACAATTTTGTAGACACAAAATAACAAGTTCATGGAGAGACCGAAGTAAAGATTGATTGGCTCCTAAACGTGCATGTTCTTTGAGCTGATCACTCCATAAATTCCTAGAACTGTTGGAAGTCCCCGCCACTGGAATACAAGTAGAATGTTTTACCAGAAGAAGTTTTCACGGAAACTGGAGCAAACCCACTATATTCTCCTCTTGACTTGGCTAAACATATTTCAGACACGTACTTGAAAGATTCGTGTCTTTGGTTGTATGGTTGAGCTGCATAACTCTCAATGGGCATCCACTGCAAAAGTCAAAAGTAACTGTATTGATTATCAACGTTTAATATTAAGCTGAGTTCATTTTTATGTACAGATTGTCAAGGTTTAATATTAAATGAGTACTACCTGGGCTTCCTCGACCTCTGACTCTTGCTTCTTGATGTCAAAGGATAGTGGTTGTAACACACAGACAAAAAATAAGTCTGATTTCCCAAAGAAAGTCTGGTGAGTTTGACTGTTTATAAACAACAAAAATAACAGATTATTTTCGAATTGAATCGAAGGAAGGATAGATTGCAAACTCAGCATTTGTTCAGATTTAATCATTCGCATCATCGTGATGGAAAAGAAAATCATGTAAGAAAAATTAAGAAGTGAATATTACCTAAATGCCAAGACTTGCAGAAATTTTGTATCAATCTGGAACGAAATACAAGGAAGAAGTTAGTGATGATCGCATGAAAAAGAAATATCATATTATATTATGTGTAGGTTCCTTACTCCAGTCTCTTCTTTAACTTCTCGAATGGCAGCCATACAAAAATCCTCACCCTGTGAAAACAGAATTTTAGTCTCTGGAACCGGAGGCAACATAATATAATAGAAATAGACTGCTGTCTTACTTGATTCACAGCTCCTGTAGGGATCTTCCACACACCCTTACCTCTGAAGTGTCCACTCTTTTCCTGAACCACAAGTACCTGCAGTCAAATGAACGATTCACTCTACAACCATTAAGGTCTACAAAGTTCCTGAGCTTCAGCGTTGTTGAACAACCAAACCTCTTTCTTAGCATTCATGACAAAAGCACCAATGCCTACTGTATGTGAAGCATTTGCTGGAAGTGTATCAGGAATAGCTTTGGGAAGCCAATGTACCAGCATCAAATAATCTGCCTCAGCATGGTGATACCTAAATCCTTCCTGCACAGTTAGTAGAAAGGGAAACATGATTATTGATACCAACCGAGATTTACTCATCTTGACTCGACACCCTCCCTCCAATAAGATATCTACATATATATGTACCTTCATTGTAGGTTCAACAAGATTGACAAGTTCTGAAGGCAATTTGATCCAAACACCCTTCTTCCCCTGTATGTATGTATGTATCAAATATATGTATATATATAATAAATTGCTTCAGAAACCTCAAAATACGTGAAAGATATATGAGAAGACATGATCCAGGAAAGAAAGTACTTGCTGTCTCCACTCCGACAACGAAGCTTTAAGCCTAAGGGCGTAGATTTTGGAGTCCATGGGTTCCTTCATTTCCACTTTGACTCCCCCATAGAGATCATTATCTGCACTGAGTGGTTCTATTTCTTGATCTGCCTTTTCAATATCCATCTGTTTCTCAAGAGAAGAAGAAGTCCTTGGAGACGACATGGTTCTGCAATCTCAACAGTCTGTTGCTTGGATCTGATGATGTTAGAAATGACAACCACAAATTAATTCCAATAGTCCACCTAACTCCGACTGAGATCTGCCACTAAGTGCCTTAAATATCGTAGCAAAATCATATATTGAAATTTTATCAGGAAGCAGAAGGTAAAAACTCCACTTTCATGCACATATCTAACTTTACGTATTTACTCTTTCAACCTGTTTCATTATTATCCTTGTTACATTTGCATTTGTGTACTATCAGACCCTCCCAAACTCCGCTTTAAACTTCAGGATATTATGACAACGATGATCCAACTTTAAAAGGTCATTAATTACTTCAGCAAGCATCATCCCGGAAATGAAACCAACCACAACTTAATTCCCATCTACCTGATGAACGTCCATAACTACCTGAACTTAATTCTATCCAATGAATGCCTTATATCATCTTATCAATAGCATATATTCAAGGGTTGCAAGACATTAATACAAAGCAAAAGAAAAAAACTATCTTATCAATAGCATATATTCAAGGATTACAAGACAGCAATACAAAGTAAAAAACTTTCAAGCACGTATCTGATTTAGCTGATCATTAAATTACTTAGCTTTGCGGTCATCATCAACAACTACCATCTAAGAAATGAAAAAAAGAACACATGTTTATTACGCAGCAACTAACTTAAATATGACTTAAACCTGTTAATGTACGAGGCAGGCAGGGGCCAGTACTGAAGGGCTTGGCAACACGCACAGAAACCGCTTGATAGCTGAGAAATATTAAAACCTCATCAACATTCACAAGAATGAGCCGGTCGACCAAATAGTGTAGGAAACGCGGTTATTCAGACGGGGATAAGACGGAGTTGGACAAGTCGGAAGAATGCCAGTTCCATTGTTGTAATAAGAAATTGTTTCGTGTCAACTGAAACGAACACGACTGAATTATTGTCAAAGTCGGAAAAATTCAATGGCTGTTGGTCTAAACATAAACGTATGAAACGGTTTTGTCATTTCCTATGCATTCCGATTTCCGAGCCCTGACACTTCCGTTGATATGTTCAATTGCTCATAATGAGCTTTGAAAGTATCTTATCTAGATTAGATTTTGCCTTTATTACTTCTGGTTAATTTTATTAGTTAACGCTGGCATACATTGAGGCCTAACCCATTGGGCAGGCTCGAGTTTATGTTGCTAAGCACAGCCAGTCCATAACTTCGGAAACTTTTCCTGAGTTGGGGCTTAATCAAGTCAAGCTATGGGAAGATAAAAATTTGGGCTTTGCCACAATAATATTTACTTTAACCATGCCATTAGAATTTCCAAAATAATATTTCTTATTGAAATTATACATGAGTCTTTTAAATAGATTACTTTTATCCTGAATTGATAATTCATTTTATTTAATTAAAAGATCGTGTTTTTCATTATCACATTTATATACTTGCTTTCTCTATAGTGACATTATCACATTTATATGTATATATATACTTTGCTTTCTCTATAGTGACATTGTCACATTTATCATATTTTTCATGAGCTGCGGCGTAATATTCATTGTGATGTATTCATGGCTATGAGTTATAACATAAATTATAACTCCAAGGCACTCACATGTTCTAAAAACACACTAATCAGATCTACTTATTTCTTAGCACCAGAATTGAATACATCTAATCAAAGTCGTTTTTAACCATCCCATAAATCTAGTTAGCATTCTGAACTAGGGCACTGATAAGAGAATAGGAAATTAGTTAATTAAGGTATTTATTACATGTCATCAGCAAACATATGCTGGAAGATGAGACAGTAACAAATAACATTAACGACCTTACCTACATGGTGATGAGTTTTAAGGATAGATGATACATGTAAGATGGTTTTATGGTTGGGGATGGATTGACTAGAATTGCAAAGTTACGAATCTACCTGATGAGCGTCCATAACTACCTGAACTTAATTCTATCTAATAAATGCCTTAAAAACTAACATTACGAATACTATTTCGGATTAAGTTATTGTAATTTGTACAGTACTATATTAATACCGATCAATATATATTGGGTATCATTTCAGGTAATTTTTTAAATTTATAAAATAATCGACGATCGATATTTTTAAACATAATTTCGTATCATTTTTTGGCCGGTATGATACGAAATTCATAACTTTACTTAAAACATCTTATCAATAGCGTGGATTCAGGAGTACATGATGCAAAGCAAAAGAAAACTAAACTTTGAAGCACATATGGTTAGCTGATCATTAAATTACTTAGCTTTGCAGTCATCATCAACAACTACCATCTAAGAAATGAAAAAGAACAAACAAACAAACATGATTATTAGGCAGCACATATCAAAACTACCTTAAATAGGACCTAACCTGTTAATATAGGAGGTAGGCAGGGGCCAGTGAAGCTATTGCCAACACGCACAGAAACCGCCTGATATCTTAGAAATATTAAAACCTCATCAACGTTCACAAGAATCGAGCTGGTCGAGCAGATAGTGTGGGAAACACAAGTTATGCAGGGTTCATAACGAGTTATTTAATGTTATTCCAAGCTTCACAGCAGTGGTAGTTCTGATTTCTATAATTATTTGGTTGAAAGACGGCTTATAAGCCTTTTAGACGATGAACTTAAATAAATTACGGGATAAGAAGGCCGGCTTGGGGGAAGGGCAAAGGGCAAAGGGCAAAGGGCACTTGTCTTATTTTATTTTATTTTTGAACGGTTTATTCTTGACCTTTGTAGGAACGGGGGATAAGACAAGTCAGAAGGAGTTGGACAAATCGGAAGAGTATGCCGTTTCCATTGTTTTAATAAGAAATTGCTTGGTGTCAACTGAAAATGGCTGACGACATTGTCAAAGTCGGAAAATTTGCAGGTCTAAACACAATCATGTGAAACCGTTTCAGTGAAAAAGCAGAAGATCAATGTATGAAAACAAAATAGTTTGCAGCTTGCGTGAGTTGATCAGCGGCCAGACTCTTGTTTTGTCATTTCCTACGCAATCTTACTAGGAAGAGCCCTGACACTTGTGTGTTGATATGCTCAATTGCTTCGAAGCAATTTCACTAAGATTAGATTTTGTTTTTGTTACTTACGGTTGGTTTTGTTGGTTAAGGCTGGCATACATTTAGGCCTAACCCATTGGGCAAGTTTATGTTGTTAAGCCCAGCCAGTCCATTACTTTGTAAACTTTTCATGAGCTACGGCTTAATCAAGCTAATGGGAAGATAAAAATTTGGGCTTTGCCACAACAATATTTTCTTTTAACTATGTCATGCGAATTTCCAAAATAATATTTCTTATTGAAATTATACATTGGTCTTTTACATAGATTAGTTTTATTCTGAATTGATAATTGATTTTATTTAATTAAAAGATCGTATTTTTTATATTATATATATATATATATATATTTTGCTTTCTCTATAGTGACATTATCACATTTATTATATTTTTCATGCGCTGCGGCTTAATATTCATTGTGATGTATTCATGGCTATGGGTTATAAGATAAATTATGACTATTCATGCTACTAAATGGCACTTACATGTTCTAAAAACAAACTAATCAGATCTACTTATTTCTTAGTACCAGAATTGAAGAATATCTCTAATCAAAGTCGTTTAACTATCCACAAATCTAGTTAGCATTCGGAACTAGGGCACTGATAAGAGAATAGGAAATTAGTTAATTAAGATATTTATTACATGTCATCATCAAACATATGCTGGAAGATGAGACAGTAACAAATAACATTAACGACCTTACCTACATGGTGATGAGTTTTAAGGATAGATGATACATGTTACCATGGAAGTTTGGGTTGCTTAGACGAACATGTTAAGATGGTTTTATGGTTGGGGATGGATTGACTGGAATTGCAAAATAGGGATCAACTAATGTTACTTCACATTTATTATCAAACGAGTCACAGCAGAACTCATTGTAGAAAGCTCTTGCCTTCGTCAAAATATACCTCAACCTCAGAAAGCGAGCAAGTTCTCGTGCCCAGTTATGGATTCCCTGTCTTTTCCAGTTCAGCTTGCATTTCATGGCCGCTTGATCTCTACTTTCTTGGCACCTTTTACGCGGATAGCTTGGACCTTTGAGTCCAGACAGAAGAGAGCTATCAGTTGTTTTTGGAGAATTCGTGTGTTCTCTAAGTACGGCAAGGCTCACAAGCAGTAGCGAAGCTACTGCTTGGTGAGGGTGGGCTAATGCCCACCCTCAATTTTTTTTTTAATTAAAGAATAATAAAAGTTATGTAAATGCTTATTGTGGATTTGATACATTGCCCCCCCTGGATTTGATACATTGCCCCCCCTGAAACGAATTCCTAGCTTCGCCACTGCTCACAAGTTGGGTGGCCATTGAAGATAGCTATTATTTCCTCATCAAGGTTGGGACGGGTAATGGTCTTCATGGGATTAAATAGATGGAAAGAGCTGCGTGTGAGTGCTATCAACTGCACTGTGCCAGCCACTCTTGCACGTGAAAAGTAAGGACCACATTTTTCCGGCAGGAATCCATTGTCATTTTCACCTTTTAGTTATCAGAAGTTATGCTTCAAAATCATCCTAGTTACTGTTTTTAGTCCTAAGCTTTTTATATATTGATATTGCCATGGAAAGTGCTCGCAAAGGTTTTAATTTCATTAATTTCTAATTATTAATAATTGTAGATTATATAAAAGTAAGGATGATATACGTATAAATAAAAAGAAAAACTATAATAAATTGTGTTAACGATTTAAATTATAATCATATGATTTATAAGTTAAAATTTTAGAGTATAACTTCATGCATTTAATTTACATGATCTATATTTAGCTTTGCACAAATAATGAATTGATACATATACACAATGAATGATGATCTATATTCATCATTCATAATCGCCAATATGTATTGGTACATATACACAATAATTATTGTGATTAATTAGTGGATCATAATAAGATGATCCTCAGAAACTATTTTAATTTTTTTAAAAAGAGACGGAAAAATCGAAGTATATGCAAACTTAATGATTCCGTAGACTCACCAGAATTCAAAGCTTAATAGAATCCCACTTTGCTTCATGCTTTGGATCTTTTCAGGAGAGTGTTTAGTCAATTCTTCTTCTCATTTTCAGTGACACTAGCTACCGTGTACCGAGGCAAGTGATATGTTATTTGAAGGTGCTGACCATATGTAAATTAGGAATGCCGGTTCGATTGGTCGGTGTGATTACGGGAAATGGAGGGGCCTGAGTTGTTATTTATACCTCTTTTTTTTTTTTGATATGATGAAAATTGTGAACTAAGTATTCTGATCGATTTTAATATCTTGAAAGATGTTTCTACAACATTGAAGTCTTGCCTTTCTCCGTCTCTCTCTCTTTTTCATCTACAGTAACATAAGAATATTATCTAGACTCCAATACCATTTGAACGAATATGTGAACACGGATGGTCCTTAGTTTTCAAGGGCAATTAAGAAACACTATAGGAGTGAAAGGAAAAGGACATACAGAATGGAAACATATGATGGAAACAGGAGAGGGAGAGCCCTGTGACATCCCACACTCAGGCATCTTCTTGTCATTTGGGTCTTCGAGATGTTTCTGGTCTTATCTTTATCCTAGCTAGTACTCACACGTTAGGATGCTTCATCACACTCAGGCTTCCAACATATGATTAGCCTGAGGTTTCTCTTTATTACATTCACTATAGGTTTTCAACAACGTAATTGTTGAAAAAAGAACAAAAGTGTAAGATTTGTGAGACTAGAAGAAAGAGAGAGTGAACTGAAACTTTTTACTTATTCATCTTAGAAACGACAAACTTCATTACAACGTTTAAATAACCTTAAAAACATAACAACAAAGCTAAAAAACAGGACTCAATCCCACGATCTAAACTACCTACCTACTGTTATTCACCACTAACCACTAACACAATATTAACTACGACCCATTAAATAAATGTGCTCCAATAAAATAGAG
>JANIPN010000005.1:16124447-16141218 GCA_027478595.1 Erythroxylum anguifugum
AGAATTAGAATTGAATTGTAGAATTAGAATTGGATTGAAAATTAAAATGGACTATTTTGCAATTTTTAAAAAGTTTAAGGACTATTTTATAAATTTAAAAAATATCCCAAAACGGGTACCGGTATCGACCGGTACCGGTACAGTTCCGTTCCAGAGCCCAATCCGGTACTAAGTCCGGTATGGTATTCAGAACTTTGAATAATATACAACTAAAATATCTTCTTCTTTTCATATTAAAATCTCTTATTTAAGTGCCACATGCAAGCGAATGTCTCTCTTTCTCTTTTTTCACATATTAAAATTACATGGTATAATAATCTTGTAATATGATACTATCATCTTTATTTTTTAAATGAATAATAAATTATTAATATAATAAAATGCTTTAAAAATATTCATATCCATATCCAAACGATTGTAATATAATTCTATCGTCTTTATTTTTTCCTTCCATATCCTTCGGGCAAATGACTTTTATCATCATCATTAGCACCCAATTTAAATCCTTCTAATGTACAACATTTGAGAAGGTTTAATGATATGCAGCCTTACTTTTACTTAATAGAAAGGCAAACGACTATCTCTTTTCTAAATTTATAAACTAAGAGTAGCCTAAAGTTATGTTTAATAGGACGGTTAGTAATGGAACATAACGAAATGAAATATTATTCTATCATTTGAGACGAGAGTTTATAATAAAATAGAATCAAATAGGATGAAAACGGAGAGTTTCATATTACAGCCTATTTCATCCTAAACAATAAAAATGATTTGCTTCCAACTTGGAAAGTTTAGAATGAAATGTAAAATAATAAATATGCAACTATCTAATGTACCCTTAATAACTTTTTATAATATCAATTGTACCTCCAATCTTATGTTTTATATCTATTAACATATGTTTTTGTTCTATCAAACATTAAATAGTTATTTATTATTATTATTATGCATACATTTTATTTCATCCATCTTTTAAATAACATTTCGTTATATTATATTTTAAACTCTTTCATCCTTCTCAAACAACAATTTTTTAATATTACATCTATTTATATTCTATTTTATTATAAACCATTCATTTTCATTACATTTTTTCGAGCACCAGACATAACCTTAGTCTGCTGAGATTGGCAAGCCGATGCGAGAGAATGCCTTTCCTGTAAACCTCCTAGTCTGCTGAGAACATATAGTTTCTTTTGCACTTTCAATACGTCCAGGAGGGGCATAATCAACGTATAGGTTAGATAAAACACCATGCAATCATTAGAAAACAACATTCTTTCGAAGTGTTAAAAAAATTTCACTGAACAATAATTATGCAAGACTGTAACTTATGAGACTAAAAGAATCGTTTTAGCTTTAAAAAAAATATAAAACGAAAGAAACTGAGATGAAAATAATGACGCCAAGTTGCTCATTGGTGTAGTGTTGCTTGGGGATGAGCACAAACAAAGCGTCAGGCAGCTTTTGGAGCTCAGTAAGGGAGCAGTAACAGGACAATGCAGCAGTCAGGACCAATATTTCTTGTCACTGTAGCCTTTTATCTATCTTGAGACAGAAGTTGCCTGGAAATTGACCAAAACCTCAACAAAGCATATCGCTTTCGAGTGTCCCAAGCAAGTATTGCAAACGTTCAACTTGTCAATTATTTTGCCTTTCCGTTGGACATTCCACATCCATCAACAATCATGTTGCCTGACAAACTTAGACCCTCTCTCTGTACAAATACATATGCGTGGTTCGTTCTCTGCTCGGAAACTGCATTAAGTGGGCGCAAACCCAACTTTTTAGGTAAGGTCCTGGACTCATGGTCTGAGATTGCTCAAACCAAACAAATAACATGCCTGCCAGACCACCGGAGCAGCCTCCATACACGTTGTACTCCTACCTATCACCCTTCTTTGTATCAGATTTTCTTGTGCACCATAGAAGAGACAATAAACACGCCAACCACCAAAATCCTGATGAAACGGCTGTATCATTTTTGACATCTTGAGCATCAGCAGGCTGCAAAGACTTGCATCAATGGCTGCAAGAGAACAAATATTGAAGCTTTCTCAGCCTAAATATGGAAGATTATGACTATTATCATCAATGTGGAATGTTGGATGGTTAGTTATCAGATAGATCATGTGCAACTCAGAGTTCTACGTCGAATTACAAGGAAACGGGCTTTCTGTGGCTATAGCAGAGGAAAGATATTCGAGCTTTGAAACAATATTCTAATCCAGATGTAGATGCAAAGTTCATTATGCAATATCAAAGGTCCCAATGAGTCAAATTTCGACTTGGTTGATTGAATAGAATCAATGTTTTAAAAACAGGATCGAACATCGAACTAGTCAAAGGAAAAGTTTAAAGTTTATACAAGGAACAAAAAAATAAAAGAATCGATATGTGTGTTTTGTCCTCCATCAAATTTTTAATTGACAATTAAAAAATAACAGGAACCGCAGTTGAAAAAATTACATAAAACAAGCTGAAGTATGTTATGTATGAAGGAAACAAGATGTTGGTTTCAAGCCGAAGTGATTGCACATGATACTGCCATCACAATACAATGGAATAATAAGCTGACCCTTAATACAACAAATAGCCAATAAGCAAATCATGATAAGAAGGGCAGATTGATAAGAAGGGCAGATTAATGAGAGTGAGCCTAAAGATGCACTAAGGACTTAAGCACTGCACCTTTTATAAACAACCAATACTTTATTTAACGCTATGTTTAGCTGGGGATTTTATAATGGAATGAAATGAAATGGGATAGAAGAGGAAGGTTTCATATTACATCTCATTCCATCCTAAACAGAAAAAATAGAAAACCTCCAACTTGAGGGGTTTAGGATGAAATGTAAAATGATACACTATATTATACTATAAACCCTTCATCTAAACAACATTTCATTATATTACGTTATGAACCCTTCCATCCCTCCAAACAACAATTTTCTAATATTACATCTATTTACGTTCCATTCCATTATAAATCATTTCATTCCATTCCATTAAAAACTTTACATCCAACCAAACATAGCCTAAGCCTAATAATTGTTTTTCCACAATAGTTGTAGTTTTCAACAACAAATCAGGAAAACGGAATTAAGCTATGAAATTAATAAACTGAACAAAGTACCATGCCTATAAACCTATGAATCTGAAATTATTGAATTTCTAGGAGACAAAACTGCATAGATAGACGTATAAACTGCCATGATCAGCAATCAAAAAAGAAAGAGGGCAAAGAACACGAGAACCAAACACAGCCACAAGCTTTTCTAATTAGATATAATTTACTCAACACCAGAAATGTCATTAAGGAAATCAATAAAACCACACGTATCGTCAACAAAACAAGACCTTAAAGTTTCAAAATGAACTGTAGTCAGTAGCTCATAGTAAACATTAATACAAGCTCAGAGTGAAACTGTCAACCTTACAACGATGATAATCATATTTCATCGTGAATCAAATTCATTGTAAAAAGATCTTTATTGCCTTTTTTCCCAAAACAATTCATAAGGAAGGGTATCAACATGTAGCAGCAATTTACAGAAATACAATAACTTTCAAAAGAGTTTAAGAATTTACCCAAAGATTTATACGTTAACAATTTCCTCTCTTCTTCTTCTTCTCTTTTTTTTGTTTGTTGGGAGAAATCTTTCCGTTCTTTGATCTGTCATGCACCAAACAGCAAAACATTATCAGAATTATTGGTGATATCATATATGAAAAAGATAGCATCTCATTCTGATTAGTTAAACTCCAGATGCCAAGAAGAGACAGACGTCTTGCATCTTTCGATCCACTTTCAATTGAAACTTAGGTTTCTTTCATCAATATCAAACTTTCGCAAACATAAAAGATTTAAACTTGAATCTTTTTCTTGACAGAAAAAACTAACAGGAAGTGGAAATAAAAACAAAAGAAAAACATGACAGCGTCTTCACCTCATAACACTACAAAAATATAAATATATAAATACAACTGAAGCTCTTGGCAAGAGTATGCAGATATCTTATTTAATATAAAGCTTGTTTTAAGTACCAAGATTGGGAAAAGAAACCAAGCTTCTGAGAAGCATAAAAGCAGGATCAAGAATCAAGTCCTGTCCTCTGTAGATATTACATTAAAAAAAAACAGAATTAAGGACCCTCATTTCGCTCGGAAGTCGGATCTTCAAAGCCAAAAGTTGTTAAAAAAACATGAATGAAGTGTTGTAAGTGTTATATGGAAGAAACAAAGAAGAAAATCAAGCCTTTGAGCAACATGAAACAAAAACAGGAAAGAAAACCAATTTGCCTCTATTCCTCAAAGACTGAGAATCAAAACCCTGAAATCAAGCATATTTGCGAACAGAAATGAGAGGAATAAAGCTTGGTGAACAGAAAAGAAAACACACAAACCGAATAACAGAAAAACAAAAGAAAGTCACCACAGGACATAAAAGTATATACCACAAACAATCAAGAGTAGCTAAAAATATAAGCTAAAAGAACACAAATAGTCATGAAATAGGGACGGGGTGGTGAAGCATTGGCATCTGAAATAATGTAACCGGCCGGTTTATTATTTAACCAGCCGGTTTTCACTCTCAACGGTTAAAAGTAAAACCAAACTGGAAACCAATCCAGTTAGTGTTTAATCCAATCAAACTGGCCGATCCAGTCCGGTCTTTACATCATTGGATAGAATACCATAGGCCTGGCTTCTTGATGATATCACATATTGTGTCAGGCCAAGAAGATCCAGCACTGGTTATGCCACTGGGGAGAAGGTTTCCAGTTGCTGTATTGGATTTGGGATCTGAAAGTCCTATACTAGGCACATAATGCACAACTGTACAGAAATTGCGGTCAAATAGATTAATCAAATGTCAAGTTGTAGGAACAATGGATTGACAATCTCTGCTGTTTTGTGGCCTCAACTAGGTGCTGCCTTGGAATTCAAAAGTCATACATCAGTTACACATCTCCAGCCCTAGCGTTTGCCCTTCTCATTAGCTTCTTTTGGAATATGCACTATTTTAAGTTGGTTTTCTAAATAAGTCAGTTGATTAGAGAAACTCCATAAAAACTCATGACACAGATCGGACTCTGTCGCATAAAGTATTTTATGAGCAACACTAAATAATCTATGCCGTAATTAATTATGCATACCATAAGATGCGTAATGAAAACCTGGTGGCAGTTCCAACTATCGGACAGAAAGCACTTCAGTGACAACTGAGACATGGTAATATCGTAAAAACCAACCGAACTCGACGTCAACTGGACTGTCTTGCTTACTAGGTGGATTAAACTGAAGAAAATGAAAGCTTGCACAGTTTGAACAGTTTGTAGGAAACAAGTCCAGATTGAACAGTTTAGGCGAAAAATTGGTCTGAAAATTTTGGGTACCTCTCAGTCAGGTCAGCAATCTGTTTTGCAAGGGCATCAAAACCCTGAGAAAAGCCAAGTCTCAAGACATTAGAATTTGCTAGGACACGGGGAAAGACATAACATATAGAATGATACCAAACAACTAGTCCTGTATGGAAAAGAAATATGATGGATAAGAAGAGGATTTTCATTCCATTATTGGGTGACCTACTACTTTCTAATGGAAGCTAGGCAATCAAGATCTTCTGGAACATGTCAGCTGAGAAAATACTTAGATAACATCTAGAAGTATGTCATTCATTGCTAAGAAATAAGTTGTACAACACAACATTCTATCATCAATAATGCAGAAGCAAAACAAAAGAAACAGTGGAAAAAACAACACAAAGGGTAAAGCATACTCCTGTCTTATGCAATCATCCCACCTTCATGCAACAATTCCTCTGCTACAGACTCCAGCTCTCTTCATCAAAACATATGAAAAATTACTTATGGTAAAGATAATTTTCAACAAACATGGGGATAGCAAAGAATATGTATGATAAATTCCAGTATCATATTCACCTTGTTGGCAACAGACAGCTCCCACAACAACTGGCCACCAAAAATGCATGATCTCTAGGTGTTATTGTTGTTGTGATTGTAGTTGTATGTACCTGGATAACTGCTGGTATTATGCAATTGATAAAAGATAGAACGGAAAGAGGATAATGACTATAAGCACTTATGCTAACAGAAAATGAAAAACAAGAACTTCATCAGACCATTCGAAGGATGTCCTAGAAGTGTATCCAGCTCAAATATTGTAATGAGATTTAAGAGGAAACAGTAGCATAGTCAAGCATGAAACTGGGATAAAAAGGAAAAAGGCAAATGCACACACCTAGCTAAAGGCTATAGATTGGACATCAGTAATCAGCACCCATTGAAGGTGAATCAATACAGAATATGTACTTTCAACTGACAACTTGTACAGAATCTGAAAAATCACATTCAACCAAAAAAATTAGACAAATGAGAGTTTTGTAACAAGAACGATCATTTTGTTGTTAAGTACCTTAAGTTGACATGAAACCACATGTTTTTGTCATTTCTGCTTTCAGCTCAAAGTTGCAGCCAATAAATCAAAGGACGCCGGCAGTTCGTAAGCTTAATCATATTGGCTGAAAGTTCTGGAGTTAATTTACTGCCTGAGTTGAAGAACCATTTCCCTAATGTTGGCATGTTTGCCAAAACTATTAACTATGACTTTCATATACATCAGAACCGTAATAAAACTTGAAATGCAACACAAAGGGAGAAAGCATGGAAGAAATAGAAGTCAAAACAAGGTTATCCATACACTGATCAATTAAGGGAATCACAGCAACAATTAGATTAATAAGTGTCTTAAGATTGCAAAAACCAATGCTAACAGGTCCATAGATCAATATATAAGTCCGAACCCTAGAAAATCTCATATCATAAATTTCTTCTAAATATTCTGACACCAATAACTTTACGAACAAAAATATTCAGCAAACTTTAAACAATAAGGACTTACCTGAATTCCAAATCAATCTTGACTTGCCGACGTTGACGGATGTAACCCATCAATCAATGTGGTATATGTTATTTCGTCCAAATATACTCCTCTAACAGACATGTGATCACATATGTTAAAGGCTTCTTCCAATTGCTCTTGTTTGCAAAATGCATTTGTAAACACATTATATGTAACAGAATCAGGAAGAATTCCTTTATAATCCATCTCACTAAGAAGGCTGGCTGCTGCTTTCATATTTCCCATTTTGCAATACCCATTTATGATAATAGTGTAGGTTATTTTATTTGGATGTATAGCATGGGAGGACATTTCTTGCAAGAGACTTTCAACTTTATCCATCTTGCCTAGTTTGCAATAGCCACTAATAACTGCAGTATAGCAGGTCACATTTGGGAATAAGCCCTCCTTTCTCATCTCATCAATAAGATGATATCCGTCATCTACAAGGCCACTGTTGCATAGGCCGTGTATTAGAGAAGAATAAGTGAATGATGTTTGTGGTATGCCCCTGCTTTTCATGTCATCACGAAGTCTAAAGGCTTCTACCAAATTCTTGTTTTTACTGTAAACCCCAATTAGTGTATTATAAACAACAGAATTTAGCTTCATTTTAGAAGCAAGCATTTCAGAGAATAGAGTTTTAGCCTCTTCAACTAAATTAGCTTTGCAGTAACCATTCATCATGACCCCATAGGTATATATATTTGGTGTTATCCCATTTTGCCGGCACTCATCCCACAGACTAACGGCTTCTTCTAATTTTCCCAAATTACAGAGACCATGCAATAGTAAATTGTATGTGTAGATGTCTGGCTTAATTCCTCGCCTTACCATCTCTTCCTTCAATTTAAAACCTTCCTCAATTTTCCCCTCCTTGCAACACCCCAAAATCAGTGTGTTGTATGAAATCTTGTCCAATACCAAACCCCTTTGTAGCATCTCCTTCAGAAGCTTCCTAGCTTCTTGCACCTTACCCGCTTCACAAAGTCCATGAATAAGAGCATTTGAGGTTATGGTATGGACTGCAAAACCTTTCTCCAATAGGTTAAACCAAAGTTCAAGAGCATCAGACACTTTTCCACTTTTGCACAACCCACTAACCAATGTGGTGAGCAATCTGTCATTTGGCCTTAAATTTTTTAACATCATATCCCTAGTAAAATGAAGGGCAGAATCAAATTTGGACTTCAAGCATAACCAACTAATGACAGAGCCATATGCATCTTGGTTCATTTGTACGCCTCGCGATAGCATTTCTTCTAATTCATGCTCAACATTTTCCATTTGGCTGGCCATGGAAAACCCATGTAAGAGTGAATTGAGAGTAACTACAGTAGGACTTAACCCCTGGGATACCATGATGTCTCTTATTTTCAGCGCCTCATTTATATTCCCCATCTTACAATACCCGTTTATCAATGTGTTATACACAACTTCATTCGGTAAAAAACCCTTCTCTCTCATTTCTGTCAACATACTATTGGCATCATCAAATTTCTCTAACTTGATTAATCCATTAATCAAAACACTGTAAGTTATAAGACTTGGATTAACCCCATGTTTTATCATCTTCTCTTTGAACAGAAAGGCCTCATCTAATTTTCCATGTTTGCACAAGCCATGTATAATGTTATTGTAAGTAACAACATTCGGAGCAATGCCTAACTTCTCCATTCTTTGAAACAATCCAACAGCATACTCAACTCTAGCCCCCCTGCACAATGAATTAATCATGGTGCTAAACAAGTAAACATCCGGTGTGATACCACCGTTACATATAGCATCAAATACTAAATAACTTTTCTGTAATTCATTAGCCTTCACCAAAGAGGTCAACAAAACATTGCATGTCTTCAAAGACGGAAACATACCCTTGTTTGCCAACACACTAAACACGTCAACAACAGAACTGAAACCCGGGTGCTTAAATTGTGTACAGTAAACATGTACTAGTAAATCAACTACCTTGACCCCAATACTCGGAGCAAATAAATTTAAATCAGCCATAGTCATAGCAATCTCAATGTGCCTGCTCTGTACATTATTAGCAAACAAAGCTGGCACTTTCCCATCAATCAAACGAATCAAAAGCAACCTAGCAGGCGATTGAAGATTGGAAGAAACAAGCAACCGAATCAAAAGGCAATAAGATCGAACCGTGAAACGGAACTTACAAATTTTAGAGGCAAAATGAAAGAAATTCAGAGTTGTTTTGGAGTTAACATTCAATCCAACATCTTGGAAACAACGATCAAATTCAAGAGGGCTCAACAGGGGCAAGAGTTTTTTACATTGAGAAGAATCTAAATGAGAACTAGATAGAATAGAAGACACCCATTTGAACAAACTTTCATCAGATGCGTTAAGCAAGGTCTCCGGCGAAGGTGGAGGCTCTTGTGGATGTGGGCGGTGGTTTTGCTGAAGTACGGAAGAAACGCAAATCAATGAACGAACAACAGAGGGATAAAAGGGGAAACTTTTGGCGGTCGAGAGCTTTCTTAAAATCATTAAAGACTGCATAGAGATAGAGAAAAAGAGAACGCTAAAAGGCTAAAGAGATTATTATGGACAAAAGAAGAAGAAGAAGAGAGGCTAAAGCGGAGGAGGATGAGAGTCCATGAGGAACAGTGAAGTGAGATTGTTGTCGTCGAGAGGGTATGAATAAGCCACGACACCATGAACAAGCTTTTTGGGTGCGAGAAGAGAGCAGCAACCAAGGCGTGTGCCGCCAGCAAGGCGGTAGTGCCAAACCAGGGTTGGGTGATGATGGTGACCAATGGGCTCTTTAGTTCATTTTTGGGCTTTCAGTGAGTCATATTTGCGACTTCTTCCAGCTGAAGGCATAAGACTATGTTAGATGAAGAGCAAATGAAAATGAAGGGCTAAGACCTATACTAATTTATAAAGAGAGCTATTAAATATTTAAATGATAATTTATAATTTTATTAATAATGATAAATTTTATGAAATGTAAAGATGTCCTCCAACTTAATATCAATTGTAATTATATCTACTATAGAGATTGTTCAAAATTGACTTGATAAGCTAGAAGTTGTAAAACATATGCTGATGTAAAGCGACAATTTGTAGTACAAAAGAATTGGAGTTGTCAAGCTCACTTATACAACTTTAACTTTAGTTCTTATTGGGTTGCCTTGTTTAGAGTACCAACATTAGTGTTTTCAAGAGAGCAAAACCGAAAGAAAATAACAAATAATGCTCTGCTTCACTTAACCTACTTATCTGGATCCCTTCTATGTACAGAACCCCAAACAGAATTAGGGAATGAATAAGAATCTACAAGTGACGGATAGTTACAAAACGTTTGATTCTTGATGCAAAGGAACAACCTCTCGTAAGCCAAAGCCATTTTTCTGGCTGTAAACATGGAAGTGGCATATTCTCTGCATTCCTTCCCTCTCTGTGCTAATCTCTTTGGTCCTTCCATAACCACTGCCTCTAACGCCTCCAACAAAGACTCTACATTGGGAGAGAACATGAAACCAAACTCATCATCAACCACAATAGTACCCTTAATGCTAGGAAACCTTGAAGCCATAAGAGGCTTACCACTCATCATTGCCTCCATAAGAGTAAGATCAAGCCCTTGTGGCCTAAGAGTTGGATTCACAAAAATGTCAATGGAATTATAAAATGCCCTCAATTCAGATGGACTCATAGACCCCAAAACTAGCACTTGGTGGCCTAAATCCTTGTATCTTTGCTGCCATGGTCCCGACCCAGCCACAACTAAGTAGACATCAGGGTGTTTTGTAATCAGCTGTCCAAAGGCCTCATAAAGTAAGGGATGCCCTTTGTCCTTCACTAGTCTACCAGCCACACCAAGCACTAAACTTGCATTATCAGGCACACCAACTTTGGACCTAAACTCTCTTCCTAATTTCACATCTTCTCTGAAATCATTCTCATCCACTCCATTGACGATTACATGTACTCTTTTCTCCGGAATTTGGTACACATCCCTAAGCATCTCTCCACAACTATCGCTTATAGCAACATGGTGAGCATAATTCTTGAAAAACCTAATCTCGTTAAGGACTTTTGGCACAACCCCTTGTAGACTTCTGTTAAAAGCAGGCGAAACAGGCTCGTTGGGTTTACGAGTCAAGTCTTGGTATATGTCTGATTGCAAGCTCTCAAGTGCTATACCATGCCAAGAAACTGCAAGGTTTGGAACATTACGAGCCAACCAATGAGGTAGTGCTACACTTTCTGAATGAACCACGTCAAAGGGCTCTCGCTGATTTTCCTCGTCGAATTGCTCCCATGCTTTGTTATACCTCCACCTACCAGCTTCACCTTCGTGACAGTGAATTCTGATCGAAGAAACGACATCACTGGCATCGTTCACCGGTGAACTATATCTGTCTAAAGGAGACGTAAATACATGCACTTGATGTCCACGACGAGCTAGAACAGTGTGCAGGGTATAGGCATGGCGTTCCATGCCACCAGGTGTTGTGCCAATAGGCCATTTACGTGAAAAGACTGCAACTTTAAGCCTGACTGGAGGTGGAAGATCGTCAACTAAAGGAAGACGGTTCCAAGCGAACTGGGCACTACGTAGATCGCCGGACCAGGGCTCGTTGGCATGGTGAGCAAAAGTGGTGCACATGGTGGTGGTGGTTGGTGTGTGGAGGAGGAAAAGTGCAGGGATGGTGAAGAGAACAATGAAGAAAAGGGTTGTGCATAGGTTGGACTGGGAGGGGAGATGTGGCTTTTTTGGCTGCTTGTTCAAAGCCATATGATCAAGCCTGTGTTGAGGTGTGCAAGTTGGGCATTTCAACTATGTGTGCTGTGTACCTTCATTTTGGTGGGTTATAGTGCTTTTAAGTTACAACTTACAAGCTTGTATTCAAAAAAGTTGAGGAAAGTGGGGAGGGTTTGGAGGGTGGGCACGCACCTAAGCAAGTGAACATTTTGATTCAAAGTGCGTTTATCACGCACGCCACCAAGAAAAAAGAGGATTCTTTGTGACTTGTCTTATGGGCCATTGATTATTTTAAGCATTTGTGGTCATCTTAAACATGTTTCGGTATTATGTGAATTTTAAGTTTCCATAGTACCTTGGTTTCTTTCGCTCCTGCTATTTGAATTCTATAACTATCGCATTGCAAGAAAGATTGCTTTCTTCCTTGTTTTCATATTGGAGAGCCTCAATAATTAAAGTTGGTTATAATTATCTATTTGCTCATAACAAGATCTTCTGTCCAGTTTTATGGTGTCTTATTGTGTCCAATGAATCTCAACCATTTATTTATGCGGGTCCCGCGTAGACTCCACATAAATAAACGTGAAGCCCGCATAAATGAATGGCTGAGATTCACTGGACACAATAAGACACCATAAAACTGGACAGAAAATCTGGACTCCTACTTGCTCGTTGGTAACTCCACAGCTAGTGCATTTTTAAAGTCATTTTCGCCATGTTAGTCCCTCCTCTTATCAAATGATAGATGGATTAAATCCCAATTAAGATCTCACTTTTTGTTTCTTAATTTCATTCTCTTTTACGTCCTTATTTCAAGTTTCTTGCAGAAGCCAACAAAGTCAACTCAGTTGAGTTAGGCAATCTACACAAATGGGTTCCAATTGAGGGGGGAAGTCAAACAGTTTGGGTTGTTTTGAAGTAAAAGGTATCACTTTTTTTCTTTTTTTCTTTTTTGGTGCGGGTCAAGGCAAAAGCAACACGTTCTCTTAACCGATAAAGGCACGTCTTGAACAATTTGTGATACATCCATATTTGTAGTCTACAGAGCTGTTTGCCCACCAAATGAAGTCATTAATTGCTTAGTATTAAAGCAGATTAGACTTTGCTCTCCTCCACACCTATCTCTATAGCCCTTTTTGTAAGATTAGGCAAATGCATGTGTGGTAAGCTGATATTAGTGAACGATCACATGGATGGGCTTACAGTTGAAGGAATTGTCCTAATTCAATGGTACATTTCATATTGAGCGATGATATTGCCAAGGAAAGATATGGTATACGATGCTTTGACATACAGCTTAGTTCAATTATTCAAAAGAAGGATATCCAGTGACTTATCGAAATGGAAAGGATTCAATGATGGTGGAATTTTGCAATTTCAATCCACTGATACCTCTTCATTTTTCCATTTTCCTATTTTTTACATTTGGAAACATTAATGATCCACTAGGTGCAGGACAACTTTAGGTTAATCTTTTTGTTTAATGTTCAATCCATATAGTGCCTCATTTTTTCCTTTATTAAAAAAAATACTACATCAATTAATCATTTGACCTATGCCACAATTAGGAAATAATGAGTAAAAATGTTTGCATCCTTGGACGAGGTAGACTTTACGGTCGTGATTGCTCTTCTCTCCTCGGCATCACATAGAGCTATGGTGCTCAACCCCATCGTCAAGGATATTCACGCTTTATTTTCTAGAAATTGGACTGTTACTCATCGACATGTTTATCGAGAGAGCAACAAATATGTAAACTGGCTGGCAAACTATGCTGGTCACTATGATATCGAGGTCACTTATTTTGTAAATCCACCCATTGGGTGTCATCTTCTCCTCCTAGAGGATATGTCGAGGACCGAGTTCTCTCGCAGTATTATGTAACTTTTCTTGTTTCCATTTATACAAAAAAAAAAGAATGCCATAAACCCAATGTTGAACAAATTACAGTAATCTTTTTCATTTTTCTAGTAAATTTATGCAACAATACCAAAACGTATGTTAGTTTTTGTGAAATAAGTTGCCACACACAAACAAGACAATAGAACAAACTGATAATAAGATGACATACAACAACTGAAGCAATTTGGTTTTTATCAGAAAAATTAGTCTGAAAAGATCGATGAAAAGAAGATTTTCTGGAAGAAGTGAGGAACTCTTATTCATCAGAAAAATGAATATTACATCAATCAAGAAACTAACGCTAGTCGTTATATACACGGTAGATGAAGACCAGCTGAGTTAGTTAAGCTGAGTCAGCTAAAAAATTGACAAACAAATATAACCGACTAAATTAACAAACTCATCAAACAAAAATACAAAAATGCCCTTAAACTTCACAATCTAGAATACAAAATGCATCCTGGACATTATTTACGTTAATACACCCCCTCAAGAATGTTGAGAACTCCCATCTTGGGAAGAAAAATCTAAAATTGAAAGACAGATAAGGCTTTAGTAAACAAATCAACCAACTGAAGTTTAGAAGAAACAAGAAACATTCAGTAACTAATGATTCCAACTTGTGCCTCCTCTCTGATAAGATGACAATCAATTTCTATATGCTTGGTATGCTAATGAAAATCAGGATTAGCAGCAATATGCAATGCAGCTTGATTGTCGCAGAAGAGTAAAACTGGCTATGAAAACTGAACATGCAAATCAGTAGGTAAAGTCATTAATCACACTATTTCACAAGTAACATTAGCTAACAAATGATGTTCAGCTTCTGTAGATGAATGAGAAACAATGTCTTGCTTCATGGATTTCCAGGAAATTAAGGAGTCATCAATAAACACACAAAAACCACCGATACTCCATCGCGTGTCAGGATAGGCAACCCAATCAACATCTACAAAGCTTTTAATCTTTAATTCTGAAGTAGTCAGATAGAAAAGCCTCTGTCCAACCGTGCTTTTGATATATTGCAAAACTTTGTGAGCTGCTTTCATATGTGTATCTTTAGGAGAACCTAAGCATTGACTTGTTGACAGTAAAAGTCAAATCTGGTCGAGTGATGGTAAGATAAAGCAGCCTACCAATCAACCTTCTATAGCTAAATGGATCATCTAGGGTTCACCTTCTTCAGCAGATAATTTGATATCGAGGCTGATGGGCACTATGCTTGGTTTACAACCAAGCATGCTTGCATTAGATAAGACTTGAAGTGCATAATGCCTCTGATTAAGGAAAATCCCTTTATATGATCTAACTATCTCCAAGTCAAGAAAGCATTTTAATGCCCCCAAATCCTTGAGCTTAAATTTACTGTCAAGAAACCTCTTAAGCTCATTAACTGCTTGTTGATCATTGCTTGTAATAATGATATCATCCACATAAACTAACAAGATATGTAAGGTTTAAAGCAATACTTAATTTTATTTATATAAGGTTAGTAGAAAAGCATGCCAAATTGAAAAGCGCTTATAGTAGTTGAAGGCCTTAGTCAATGAAGGTCATATAAAAGAAATTACTTTGTGTCATTGCTTTATGATTATATATAATTGTTTCATACGGATGAAGTTAACTCTTTAACAATATAGGTAAACATAATGAAAAATTTCAATCCAATAGTTGATTATATAGTAAGTGAAGAAATAATTCAAATAGAAGGAACCAATAACTTTTTGAAAGTAAGATGTGATGTTTAAAATCACTTCCTAAAGATCAAACAAGTGAAGGAGTTAATAAGGAAGAGTGCGATTATAATAAGTTGTTTGAAGAACGTTCTAAAGGTGGAACCTCACATTTAAAATGGTATATCAATTTTTGTAGTTTAAAAACTGGTATTAGGAGGTCAAATGTTTTTTAAGCCTAATCTATTAAAAGGAAAAAAAAGTGAAATGTCTGTCGTAACCTATAATCTTAAAGATTAAAGAATTTGCTTAAAAATACAATTGTAAGGAATGATTATCCACTCTCAAATATGGATCATCTAAACTTTAGGATATTTATTACATGAACTTAGTCACCTTTTAAAGTGTTAACTTAAAATACCATTAATAAAGACACCATCAAGATTTATGATGCACAATATAATTCGACATTAAATATGTTTTCAATTAATCATGAGCGAGTTGCAATGACATTAGACATATAGATAACTAAAAATAAAAAGAAGGATTATATGGTTGTGACAGTGCATTACATTAGCAATAATTGAAACTAATGTATCACATTTTAAGGTAACTAATGTTCTTTAGTTTTGTTATCATTTGTACTTGAATTTTGTTATAATTGATATTTGATTATATTTATAAATGGTATTATTATTATTTTGACGCATCATAAAAACGAAAATTTAATAAATGTATTAGTAGATTATTTGATGGACTCAACATGAAGTTGACAAACAATAACTTTGGATAATTGTAGTATGAATGATGATATGACCAATAAAGTTAAAACCAAGTTGTAGGTTGAGAATTTAATGATAGATGGAAGGTTCTTCATATACTTTGTTTCATGCATATAGTGGATCTAATGTGAATAAGTTAAAAATATTCAAAAAAGGGATAGAAGCAATTCGTAATGGTGAAATGTATTAAAGTGCAACACCTAAATAGTTTAATAAATTAGAAAAAAAATTACAGGATAATTTTGCATCCCCAAACTAGGTAGTTATGTCTAGATTGTCTAACAAGGTGAAATTCAAGATGCTTGAGTCAACAATTAATTATATTGATTTATTTACTAGGTTGAGATAAAAAGATTTTTAGTATACTTATTTTCTGGAAGATGACTAATCAAAGTTAATATAAGAAATCTATGAGAAGTTGGGGATGTTTAACATTATTATTAAGTTGTTTTCTGACATAAAGTATCCAAATTCTAACATTTATTTTGCTAACATATGTGAGATAAAGTTGACATTATTTTAATGGTCATTTCTTCTAATGAAGTGACTCAAACAATAACAGAACAAAAGATAGAAACATTTGATAAGATTGGTAACATCATGACAATTACTATTGTTTTAGTTAATAATAGGTAAAGATTTTGTAACATCCCGCTACTGGTAGCAAGGGGTATTATGGTAATATTGGGTCAGACTGATAGATTTCATTGCATTCACTGACTGAGCATGCTACTGGCCTCTAATCATAGAGGAAC
>JANIPN010000005.1:16179102-16192001 GCA_027478595.1 Erythroxylum anguifugum
CAAAACTAATAACTTCTTTTCTCATTAATTTTTCTTAAGGCACAATTACAAGTATAACACACTTCATATTCAAAAACGCTCATTTAAAATCATTATAATATTTCTAATTTCCACTAAAAGTTCGGGGTCCAACAGACTATATGATATGCCATGTTGTGTGAGTATCTGAAAAATAATTATTTGTTCATAATGAATATCTGTGATAAATGTGATGTGTGTATGTGATCCAATGAAATCATCAATGATGGTTCACTTATTGAGTTCGCAAAATTCATCAAAAATTGCAATGTGGGTTTTCAGGTATGAGACAGGAGACCTAGTTCCTTAGTCAGGACATAAGGAATCTTTTGGATAGAAAAATGGCTCAGAGGTCTGTCAGCTGACACAAAAAATGTTGTAGCATTTATTTTTGTAGTTTTGATAGAACCTATAAGAGGTTTTGTAAATATCTGTATGATGGAAACAGTGTAAGAATTATGAATGAATGCAATCAATGGTTTTAAAATTTGGTGACTTTTGAGTATGTTAGATGATGCAGTGTGTAAGGTGGATTACCATGTGTAAGTTGGATATGTTTTTGCTCCAACATACCATTATCATAGGTTATATACTTGATTGTCCTCGGATGTTCGGATACATACCCTATGTTAGTGGGATGTTGCATACAGTCACTCACCATTAGGTCTTTAATTTTATTCTTTTCTCTCATGGCTTCTTTTTTCACCTCACTACCTGAATCCTCGTTGGATGATTGTTAAATTTTCAGTTGTTCAAGGTATGTTAAATTTTTAGTTGTTCAAGGTATGTTTCTTTGGGTGATAAAGGAGCAAAGGTAACTATATTTGTTATTCTTAAATTGTTTCAATTTGTACTTTCATCAAGATGAGATATTGATAAAATAGTAAAACTAGTATAAGTTATGCTTCCTTTTTATGAAGACAATAATTAATCTCATAAACTAAAGTATGGAGATAAGTAAACATGTAGATGCTTATTAGAGAATAAGTTTATTGAGCTGACCCAGTTATGAGGACTCTAAATGGAATATTATTTATGTGTCTGTGAATTTCTTCCTTATAATGGTTGTATAATTGATGCTTAGACTTGAGACTACCAAAGTATCTTATATGAGAATTACAATGTTTTAATACTACTTATAACTTATTCTAATTAGGAAAGTTCAATTGGTAGTACTTGGATACATTATGAACCATATAGAGATAAGTCAATAATAGATTCATTACTCTAAAGTAATTAGAGAGAAGGATCTAGTGTTCTTGATTAGTAAGAGGACTTCCCTTCTCTCTTCAGGGAGTCCCTCACAGTGAAATTTGGTGACAAGAAAACAGGGCAGAACCCAAATGGAGAGGACATTCGGTAGATCCTCATCCAGCGGGAGATTAGAGAAGAATGTTTTCAAAGCTACACAACAAAGGTACCCTAAAGCATTATCAAAATGTGATTAAAGATGGTGTCATTACCCCTCTAGTGGAGCTACTCAACGCAGGCACAAAGGCTTAGTCCATAGCATTAATTGGTTTCTTATAGTCAAAAGCCCTACATTTCCAGTAGTGAATGTGTAGGAAAAATCACGCTAAAGTAAAAAGAGGATGGATAAGGTCATGCTAAAAGAGGATGGTAAGTTTCTATTTAAGTTCCCCAAAGCTCCCAATTTAAATGAAATTGTTAAAATGGGACAATAGTGGAGGTCGGACATGGAGCTTGATAGGGGCAAAATTGATGTGTTTCCATTGTGGGTTCACTTCCACAACTTGCCTATGGAGTTCTAAACAATCAAGGGGTTGAGTTTTTTGGCTAGTTGGAAAGCCTCTCTGCATGGATTCTCAAACAGCAACCATGGAGAGGATTTGCTATGCTAAGGTGTGTATTGAAATACCTTGAAAATCTACTTTGTTTGATAAATTACCTATTCTAAGATTGAGTGATATTGGTGAATTAGAGAAGATGAGCATTTAAATATCTCACCCTTAGAAGCCTAGTAATACCTCCAAGAAATAGGTCCCTATTGGTAAAACCTTCAAAACTGCCTGACATGAGGATTTAATGGCATATGAAATTGGAAATACTTCATGAGAACAAGTCATAATTGAAGATGATGAAGTAGGTGATGAAGAGACTCTTACATATGCTAGTATACACAACTCCCAGCCTCTGGTGCGAGTAGAGGATTCTCTTCAGCTTGTTATTGAAGTTGACATAGTGGATGAGAAGGCATGCCAAATTACTGCTGATATTAATTCCCTGCTTGAAGGGATCCCCCAATATGAGAGTAAAGCAATGGCAGTAGTAGATGTACGTAGTGAACTGACTTTGGTAACCCCTGGAGAAGGTAAAAATGATGTTATTATCTAAAAAGTCTGAGGCTTTAATCAAACATCATAATCAAAATCTAGAGAATGTTGGGGTTGAATTATTTACCACCATTAGGACATAAACAAATTTGGTTGATACTAAAAATACTAGGGAGATGGTGTTGTTCCTAATGCAAATAGGCAATGAGGCATTCCGGGTACAAAACAATAATACCAGGAGAAAATTTGTTAGGAAGAAGAAAGATAAAAATAAAGGGACTCCCCCACCCATGATAGTCCTAGTCTAGAATTCTAAAGGGCTAAATAACCCTCCCAAAAAGTCACTTGTGAAAGAAATGGTGAGGGAGAAGAAGCCTTGCATCATAGGCCTCCTTAAAATAAAAGTAAAGGATCATTTTTGTCTATTTGGTTCTAAATTTCTTGGTGCGAAGTGGGAGCTTATTTCCAATCACAATGCACACTACAATGGTTGAATTATATGTCTCTACAATTTTGATATAATAGGAGTACAAATAGTAGAAGAAACTGATCAATATATCCATTTACAATGTTAATTCCAAGGTATAACTATTATTTTTTACTTATCCTTAGTCTACGCTTCTAAATTTGGTTTCTAAAGAAGCAAACTATGGATGGACCTACATCATATACAGTATAGTATTCAATATCCCTGGCTTATTGTAAGGGATTTCAATTGTTCATTAAGCTTGTCTGAAGTAGAAGGAGGAAGCAGGTTCAATCTAGGACTACAAGGGAACTTACCAGGTTTTTGTTGAACATGGACTTGGTAGATCTTAATTCAACATGTAGGTTACTCTCCTAGAGAAATAATCAATAAGTTAGTCTAATCATAAGGAAAAAATTAGATCTGTCATTAGTTAAGTTAGTCTGGTTGAACCAATTTCCCAACTCGTTTGTGCACTTTGATGAAAATCTAAAGTCAGATCCTGCTTATATGCTAGTGCAAAGAATTGTTGAAAGAAGAATCGTAAGAGGTCCCTTTTGGTTCTATAATGGTATTGCACAGATGGATGATTTCTCAGGAATAGTCTACAGATGTTGGAATCATGAAGTTGATGGTTTTAAATCCTATCAGATGATGCAGAAATTAAGAATGTGAAGGCTGTTCTTAAAAGCTTTATGCATGGGAGAAATTAGAACTTAAACACACTTAAGGAGAAGTTGATCCAAGCTCAGAAAGATTGCTATGACTCTTCCTATAATATAGAATATAAATTAGTAGAGGTACGAAGACTATAAGAGTACCACCAGAATGCTCTAAGCCTTTATAACTCCGTCCTCAAACAGAAAGCTAGGCTTCATTGGTTAAAAGAAGGGGGATTTAACTCGAAATTCTTCCACACATCCTTACTTGCTAGGAGGAATGTCAACAAAATATCTACGCTTTAAGATAGTAGTAGGATTAAATATACAGATCTACATAGGTTATAGGAGCTAGCTAGAAACTACTTTATAAAGCTTATAGGCTCTATTGATACCACTAAGCCAAGTCTAAATGCTTTAAGGTTATTTGATTGTACTATTGATCAGGGTCTCAAGGAATATATGGTGTCTCCATTCACTTAGCATGATATCAAGAGGGTACTGTTTAGCCTCCATCCTCTAAAATCGCCTGGACCTGATGGGTTTATTGCACTGTTTTTTCAATAGACATAGGAAGTTAGAAGCAAGCTCTTCACTAAGTTCGTAGTAGAATTCTTTTCCTCCTCCAAAATGCTTCAAGAAATTAATCATACTTACATCTGCTTAGTTCCCAAAAAGCAAAATCCTCAAACTATGAATGAATTTAAACCTATATCTTATTGCAACATAATTTGTAAAGTAATCTCCAAACTTCTAGCAATAAGGCTCAAGGTTGCAGTCTCGGGTATCATTAATTCTGCACAAGGGGCTTTCATTCCTAACAGAAACATAGGGGATAATATTATTCTCATACAAGAATTATTGAAGGACTACAGCTTGGATAAAAATATCAAAAGTTATCTACTCAAAATTGATATTTTCAAAGCTTTTGATACGGTTAGTTGGAGATTTATTCAGAAATGCCTTGAAGCTTTACAGATCCCTTATAGAATTGTTAATTGGATAATGACTTGTATCCAATCCCCCTCTCTGAATGTGTTTATGAATGGTATTCCAACTAAGCCTTTCAACTCTACTAAAGGGATTAGACAAAGGGATCCCCTGTCTCCTTATTTATTCACTCTTGTAATGGAAGGCTTGTCAAGGCTGATAAGCAAGATGATCTTATGCAATAGGAGATTCCAATTTCACTACAAATGTCGTGCTATCAACCTAACTCATTTAATGTACATTGATGATCTTATACTTTTTGGTGGGATGATCATTACTCTATCAATCTCTTGATGAATGTCTTAAACGTAGTTTTCAAGTGGTTAGGTCTGAAGCTCAACACTGAGAAGAGTAGCCTCTACATATCAGTTGATGTAAGTAATATGGCTGAAGTAAGTAGAGTTGCTGGTCTAAATGTACATTCAACACCTTTTTGCTACTTATGTGTACCAATCACATCTTCCAAGCTGAAATATCATGATTGTTTGCCTCTTATCGAAAGGTTTAAATATAGAGTTAATGCTTGGCAGAATAGATTTCTATCTTATGTTGCTATACTTACTCTTATTATTTTAGTCTTAAGCAGCTTACATTTACACTGGATAGTCCATACTGCACTGCCTAGGAAGGTTACAAAAAAGATAGACATAATTATGAAAGCATGCCTACGGCCAGGCAGAACAAAGAATGCTAAAAATGCAAAGATGAAATAGAGTGAGGTTACTACCCCGAGGAAATTTGGAGGACTTGTGATCATTTCCATTACGACCGTGCAAAAAGTTATAATTTGTAAAAGAATTTAAGGGTCTATACCGATCAACAGGCACCATGGATCCATAAATAACACCTTTAAAACACTAATTTCTAGCAGGTTACTTGTTCGAGAGAGCTCTCTTGGGTTTTTAATCAGGTAATGGGATTGAGGAGCTTTGTATATTCTTATATTAAACATAAGGTTGATGATGGTGAAAAAACTTGGTTTTGGTTTTAATATTTGGCTAGATTCTAGCCCACTTATCCACAATCTGAAGATTCTCTATTTGAGGAATAGAATTCCTTTGAGTCTTAAAGTTTCCACCATGATCAGGAATGGTGCATGGAGTGTAAATTTCAAAGGATTTGGTTTTTTTATGAATCTTTTCCCTCAACTTAATGATGTGGAGAATGAAGATGTAATCACTTAGAGTTTCAACCCCAGTGGTAAGTTCTCTAACAAAACTTGCCATCTACTTTTCACCCACTACTCAACTGAAACCCCTTAGTATAACCTTCTTTGGAGCCACTCTTTGAATCCTAAAGCCACCTTATCAC
Organism: Erythroxylum anguifugum; assembly: GCA_027478595.1. Taxonomy (NCBI): domain Eukaryota; kingdom Viridiplantae; phylum Streptophyta; class Magnoliopsida; order Malpighiales; family Erythroxylaceae; genus Erythroxylum; species Erythroxylum anguifugum. Next base: position 16,184,841 of record JANIPN010000005.1, read on the forward strand.
TTGGCTAGTTATTATAAACAAACTCAAGATTAAGAGCTAATGGCAGGGAAATGTGGACTCCATCTATGTACTTTGTAAGATGGAAGTAGAAGATAGAGACCATCTTTTCTTCCTGTTTGCATTCTCTAAAGCAGTATGGAGTAGGATTTTGCATATGATTTTAGGTAAAAACTATATATATGATAGGGAACAAACTTTGAACTGGATCATCCGAAGCTCTAAGAGGGGAATGTCAAATGTTATACTCTATAAAATAGCTTTCACCACTACCATCCACACTCTTTGGAAGGAGAGAAACAACAGAAGATTTACCAACTCAGAAGAAGAGAAGTACTAGCTAGCTGATAAAATTTTTAATTGGATCAAAACAGTAATATTTGCTAAAAATTTGCAGCATACTCTTAGTCTTGACATGATATCTATATGGAAATTTCAACTTGCTAATATGTTGATTTTGAATTGTTCCCTGTAATGTAGCTCCTATTTTGTTTATAGTTATAGTGCTTGTATATAGGCTAGCAATATAGAAATCATTGTAATATTGTATTATAGTAATGAAAAAATCATTTTTTAAAAAAAATAATTTAACGGAGTAACTCTCCATTAGTTAAATATCACGTCAATGTTAATATGGTGTTATTTTTAAGAAAAAAGTGAGTCTCACTATCACATGACAAATGAGATTCATTGTCCAAAATATATAACAGTGGGTTCCACTATCACGTAACAGTGAGATTCACTTTTTGATTAATTTTTAAAAACTAATTATATAACAATGGACCCCCTTTTATTTAAAATTTTAAAAATAATATCATGTGAACGTTATGGTTCACTTTGAATACTTCAAAACATTAAGATTGAAGCTATATTTTATTATAAACGTTGAAGCTGCACTTTTGGCCGTTAATTATATTACAGAATTTAATTTTTTTGATATTTTTAATTTATTATATTGTAAATTTTATATGTGGCATAAACATAATATATGATAGTTGTGTAGTAAAAATATTTATTTGACGTGATATGCCATGTTATTTACATTATAGAAAACTTAATATCAAATTATTTTTACAAAAAATTAAAAGTTGAAGTATTTTAATATTTTTAAAATTTTTAGTTAATATTATAAAATTAAATAGAACTTATAATCTTCTTTACAGTTAATTCTTTTAAATACTACTAATACAATTATCTCCACATTTATTCGAGCCAAGTGTAAAGGGGCCTTCCAATAATAGTGACAACCATGCATTGAGTTTGCAACCGCCCAACCACAAACACCTTTTTCACAATTAATTTCGTCCGTCCTTTAATGTCAGCCAGACTTGGCAATTGCTGAAGTCCAAGAATGGCTGTATCTTGGTGTCCCAATTGAAGAAAGAAAGTCTCCTCTGCCTAACAATTGGCATTCGTCATTTCACGCACGCCACGTTGTAACTCCTTTTTCTCTACGACTCTCCACATGTTGTAGTCACGGATATTTCCCCCCAAACCAATGGCTCTTATTTTGACAAAAAGAAGTGCTAATTAAACCTTTTGACATTGACAGATGATCAGAAGATGTATAAATTTACGGTGTTGACCACGTAAGGAATGGGATTATTTCTGTCAGTTTTGTTGTTTCGAGGGTGCCAATTTTACAATTTTACTCATGTTTCAATCCTTCTCGTTCCAAAGGTTGATCTCTAATTTTAAGGGTTTCTAATCGCAGGCCTGATTATCGCTGGGGGATTGAACCACGGTCTGATCCTCAGCAACCTTTTATCAGAGCGGTTCATTTTTATCATTACCGAAAGTCGAACCTAAGACCTTGTTCCAACTAATCCTGATAATTTGCCGCTGAGACAACTCGTGCGGGCATGTTTCGATCCTTCTCATTTACATATTTAGGTGAGAAGAAAACTGTGATTTCAGGAATAGGAAGCCTAAAATTCCAGAGATTGTTTCAGGGGCTAAATCGTAGGTCAACTGCGGAAGATATTAGGCATAAATTGAGTTGGACGCTGATGCTGACTTTAATAAATATTTTAGGACAAGAGAAAGGTTGCCATTTAGTGTTTTGTTTTTTTGGTCAGAAGTTGCCATTTAGTTAACCACTTTTTATTTTAAAGATAAATTAAAATGTATTATAAAATATTTATTAATAAATATTGACAACTTTATTTTATTTTTATTAAAAATTAATGAATAAATAAAATTGAAAATAACATTTATCCTTTAAAATTGATAAAGACTTTATAATAAACTTCAAATATTTTTCAAATAATTTTGAAAATTGAAAATAAAAAAATCATTAATCCATCCAGCGGCCAGTTGTTTGGACCCTCATCCGTTGACTGTCCATATTCCTAATATTAATGAATAGCTAATGATGAAGAACTTCACTTAGGTCCACTGCACTGGCCATGTTATCAGCATTGAATGTGTAAAGGCAGACCGCAAGTGCTGTGGTGGAGTGGCTGAGGTTCCTCCTCCTTTAATCAAGATTTCGGTTTCAAGTCTTGAGAACGGAGTCGCGCTTGTAAGGGAGAGCTTTGCCGCCTATATAATTCTACCCGGCTCAAATCTGAATTAATCGATTGCTCGTATGGCGTCGAAAAAAGGCAGACAGCACGGCGGGCTGGTTTGAAGAGGAAGCACAATTGCTACGTAGTACATACAACTTGTCTTTGAGGAGAATGGAAGAGATACTTAGCGGTGCTTGGGTTTGCTTGTGATGGCTATGTTGCAAGTATCGAAAGTCTTCATGCTGCAAGTGTCGGAAGTATTTTGTTTGAAATCATTATATATATAATTTCACAAATATTTTCAAGTGCAAAAAGGTGTAATAAGATTTATTTATAGTTGTGTTTGAATTATTAAAAGCAGGAGCAGCCCACTTGTCAACCAACGACAGCCGACAGCTTATCTTTTAAGGCCAAGTGAATACTTCTCCTTCTCATCCATAAAAACTAAAAGCGCAAAACCGACCGACAAAAGGCAGGCTTCACACTTCCCATCCCAATGATTCGAACCAGTCACGAACACCCACTTAAACGGCTTAAAACTGTCAATCACTGCCATGAGCAGCCTCTCATACCAGGCTTGCCTGACCATTTAGCTCAGCTTTGCCTCTCCCTTGTACCACCTTCTTTGCTTTTCTCTGTCTGTCACTCATGGCGTCGCCTTATTTACTCTCCTTCTTTCCCTCCGTTCTTCTCCCTATACGCTATTCTATCACCAACCACCACTGACTCTAACCCTAGCCCTACATCTACCTATAATCATAGTTCCATCAAATTCTTTACGTATGATCCCATCTCCTCCAGATGGAGTTTACTCCCTCCGCCGCCTGCTGACCCTCCTCAACGCCTCCTTCTCCGCCACCCTTCCTTCATCTCCCGGCATATTCCTGTCCAATCTGTCTCCGCGTCCGGCAACCTTGTCCTCCTCGCTGCCACCACCGATAACTTCAATCCAGCCCTCTCTCGTCCCCTTGTCTTCAATCCAATCTCACGTACATGGACCTTCGGCCCACGACTAGCAACACCTCGTCGCTGGTGCGCCGCTGGCACGACCCTTGGTGCTGTGTATGTGGCTAGCGGAATCGGATCCCACTTCTCGATTGAAGTGGCCAAGTCAGTCGAAAAATGGGATCTTCAAACTAGAAATAGAGATGGGACTAAAATCCAGGGAGGCAATTACAACAACAGTAACATGAATAAGAATAATGGATTTTCATGGAAATGGGAAAAGGTTAAATGTCTTAAAGATGGAAGATTTTGCAGAGACGCAGTGGACGCAGTGGGGTGGAGAGAGAAGCTATGCATGGTGAACATGAAAGGTGATGCAGCGAAAGAGGGGATTATTTATGATACCAAAAAAGGGGTATGGGAAGACATGCCGGAGGGGATGGTGGCAGGCTGGAAAGGTCCGGCGGCGGCCATGAATGAGGAGGAGGTGTATGTGGTGGACGAAGCGAAAGGTGCGCTGAGAAAATACGACCCGGAAAGGGACAAATGGGAGGAGATACTCAAGTCGGAGAGACTTAAAGGAGCTCAGCAGATTGCCGCCGGCGGCAGAAAAGTTTGCGCAATATCCTGCGGTGGTGGTAGTATTATGGTGGTTGATACGGAGGCGAAGCCTGTGAGTCTAAGATTGATTGACACGCCACAGGGATTAGAAGCCGTTGCAGTTCACATATTGCCGAGAATGAGCCTACCGGATATTGAATTTCAGGGAACACGTTCCACATCCATTTAACGAATTTTTCCTTTTAATTTTATCATAGTCATACTATATTTTACTTTTTATTTGGTTTCCGTTTCCGTTTCTATTTTATTTCTATGTGAAGATGTGGAAAGTGGGAATTTGTCTTTTCTTGATTGAATAGACAAGTTTACGCGTTGTCAGTTATGGACTGATAAGACAGACAGACCGATAATGTCACGTCAAACAGTCGCATTGCAATTAAAATTTGACATTTTCTTTTTCTTAAACTATTCGAGTATACATGAGTAATGTATGGCAACTTCCACATTTCATCTTTTTGTAGTTGCAATGCTACTTCCATTACAAGGACACGCAATCAAGTACTATACTAAGTCTATGCATTAAAAAAATCATTAATATTATCTTTTTGTAATTGGCTTATTTCCAAAAATTCATATAATTTGATATTTATAAATCTTTATATTTATCTTGTTTACCGCTAATTTCTCTTAAAAAATAATAGGAGTGTATCTATCCATTTAAAAAAATATATAGTTTTTAAAATATTAAAATATAAAGAACTTTTTTATTATTCCACAAGGTATCTTAGAAGAGTCTCAATTATGAGAAGATACCTTTAAGTCATTCATACCCAAATTAATCCTCATTCGCACCGGATCAACCCGTAAAAAGTAAAATGCTAGCAAAACAGATTTATGTGTCGCAAGAACACTTTTCCAAGAGTTTGTTTAAGTTATTAAATAAGTGTTTTTCAAGTCAAATTTTACAAATTAAAATACTCAACATATAATTTTGTTAAGTTTGAACAACCTTGTTACCAATTGGTTACTTTAAGAAAATAAAGTAATAAAAAAATGATGTTGTTACAATATTTTGAATCTAAATTAAGTTGGAAAAGGGGACACTAATCACAAACTAAAACCGAGTCCTTCCAAGTGGCAATCATGCTTTAAACTAATCACAAACCAAAACCGTATCCTTCCAAATGGCAATCATGCCTTAAACCAATAAATTAGAGTCCTCTTTCTTACTATTAGTTTAGTACAACCTGATTAAAAACCAATACTGGTTCCTTCCAAGCGGCAATCAATGAAGGAAGGAAGACTGTTATCAAAGCTTTGAACTGCGGAATGACGGTAAATGGAATTGAGTAGAAGCTTGAAGACTCGAGCGAACCTTATTGTGGTTTTGATAAGGTAAGGCCATCTTATTATTTTTACAGAACTTGTATGTTTTTCTCCATTAACCATCATCAAATTGTATCTAAATGGTGCCATTCCCGTAACCCATTTGGTTTGTGCATGCTTTTCTTCATACTAATGTTAATTTGAAGGTAATTTGACATGAGTTAGGTTTGTTAAACTGGGATACATTGCATTTACCACAAATGACAAAAACAATACTGTTAGAATATATTTTATATATTCTTTATTTGGTTTTGGCATTTTAAATTAAATATAGGAATTTTTATATGCCTTGAAGATTGCACTGCCACATGTAAGATTTGTTATATGCCTTGAAGATTGCATTGTCACATGTCCCTATCACTGCAGAAGTTTTTCTTTAATATACATTCTATTTTCGGCGGTATGTTAATATTTAAAGATTATCCATATATGAGATATCTCCTTATTATAGAAGGAGTCCAGCTACACACGGTTGTTGAAAAATATCTGCAGGAGGTTTTCTTTTTGGTTTTTACATATGCATGGATTTTGGTGATAAAATGTTGTGTGGGTCACGACATTAAAAAAGAGGAGTTTTTGGTTTTGTTGGCTGCACACAAGTTTCTTTTTTGGTTTTCAGCTGTACAACGTATTTTTGTGGGAGAGTGGTTGCTGTTCTGTTTTTGCTATTCTGTTCGGCTGATTGTGTAGGCGTTTTTGAACAGTTCTTTTTCCCACTCTCAATTATTTTTCTGATAAGGAGTTCACCCGTAATGTGGAGTTGCTGATTCTTTGGGTTCTTGAGGTTGGCTGTTGGTTACGGCACAGAGGAGTGTTATTGTTGATGGATGCGCGACTTATTGGTGTAGCAACTTGATTTTATCGGTGAACAATTTCAGATCTGGAAAGTTATCATTCCTTGATTTATTTGTTTTTGCTTTTGAGTAAAAATAGTTAGGTAAATCCTCTGATGAGGTTAACATGAGTTGGTCGTATTATTGGACGTGAAAAACTTTCACGGATAGTTAGGTTGTGGGATAGTTACATAGATTGAATGGTACGAGGTTAGATCAATCTTGTGTAATTTTTATCGAACTACAGTGAAAGTAATTAATCTGGGTGAGGGTCTCGCAGACGTAGGCAGAGTGTGTTGAACTGCATTACCAAATTTATGGTGTTTTTATTATTTTGGTTTTGCTTGTTTTTATTTTTTATTGGTGCCAAGAAAATTTGTGGAAAGTTTGCGAAATAATTAACCCCCTTCGATTTTTCAATTAGTATCAAAGCAAGGTCACCGATTCAGAACTTGGTAGCAAGTTGGTGCAGATCCTAGATTCGCAGACATGGCTATGAGAGAATGTGCATCAATCACCAGACCACCACTATTAGATGGATCAAATTATCCATAATGGAAATCTCGGATGAAATTCTTTATTCAAGCTCAGAGCACGAGAGCCTGGTATTCAGTAATACATGGTTGGACGCATCCAATGATCATTGATGATAAAGGAGAGGCAGTTTAGAAAGATCCGTTAGAATGGACAAGAATGGAAGAAGAAAGTGCACTGGCAAATTCATAAGCAATACATGTGATATTCAGTGCTGTTGACGAAGGACGCTTCTCAATGATTTCAGCATGTGAAACGAAAAAAGAGGCGTGGGACATATTGCAGACTATTCATGAAGGGTCTAAATCTGTGATATCATCAAAACTACAGATATTAGCTGTGCGGTTTGAAGAGCTAAAGATGGATGAGAATGAGACTATTGGAGATTTTCATGA
>JANIPN010000005.1:16443695-16457066 GCA_027478595.1 Erythroxylum anguifugum
TTTTGGCTAATGCATGATCATGCATGCAGGTTGTACACCTCATATCTCTCAATTCCAGTACCCAAAAATTACAAACTGTATACCAATTTAAAGATAAGAGAATAATCTACAACTTTGGTGAAGACACCTTAGTCTAATTCGGCCTACATCAATACAGTTTATTCAATAACCACAGGACATGATTTCTGTCCCTGGTAGTGCTACTGCCTACACTAAGACTTACTTTCACGCTAAATTTCAAGACCCTTAAGGACAAAATTAAAATTCAATTTCTTCTTAACATTTGTAGAAAAATGTCTCTAGTTTAATTTAAATCAAAACTCATTTCATTTGGAAAGCTACAAAGGACAATATAGCTAAAATACCAAAGTATGTTCAGTAAAAATATTTCAGTTATCAAATTTCAGCAAACTTTCGGGATAACTTCGCATGATCATTATGAGAAGGAAAATGGTATATTTTGGTAACACTTTCTTCTACAAAATTGTTATAATATGTTTCCAGTTTCTAATAATACCAAAATTATACAATTTGAGTAGTATACTGAAAGTTATACCCAAAATAGTTCAGATTGTTTTTTTAACTGTAATGGAACTCCTAACTCTACTTCCAGCAAGATTTTGACATGCTTAGAGATAGAATTAACATTCGACTTCTTCAGAAATGTTGTAGACATATGTCTCTAGTTTAATCTGAATCAAGAATCAACTCATTTAGAAATCCACAGATCAAGTTATGACAAAAATGCTGAAACATGTTCAGTGAAAGTTTTCCAGTTCATAATATTCTAGCACATTTCCTCATTTTCATCCAAAACTCATCAGTCATTCTCTATTAATACGTACAATAAACACTAATGTTTTACTTACTTTTTCAATTCTAATCCCAGCTCAAAAATCACTCTAAACCAGTACTCATCACACATTCAAGATGGAATTAAATGACTTTCAACTATGATGAACTCTTTAGCTAATTTGTGAAGGGTAAAAGCATGTATTTAGTGTGGTGACTTAGCATAACTTCAAGAAGAACGCAAGAAGGGAGATAGAAGCAAGTTTCTGTGGAGAGATGAGAAGAAAAGAAGAATGAGTTAGGTTGAAACAATGCTGTAGAAACATTACACCTAAGGTGCTAGATGTCACCATATTATTTCAACACATGTCCTTATGCATGTAAGCCACTTATCCCTTACATAAGCTACCATTTGTCACTCAATCATTTTGCCATTTGTCAATTAATTTCTCATGCCAAATGTTGCTCATTTATCTATGCCATTTGTCACACAATGATTAATTCATTTGTCAATTAATTACTAGTCTAAATGTACTTCAAATTTTCGAAAATTTCCTAAAATTTACCAAAATTTTTGAAATAATACTAATAGTTTCTAAACAAGAAGTTCATGAAGTAGATTGCGAATCCATACAATTTCAACAGCTGTATTGGCCACGACTCTATATTCTGCTTCAGTTGAGGAGCGGGCAACAGTTCGCTAACGTTTAGAACTTCAGGAAATAGGATTACCACCAAGATAGATAACATATGCAGAGGTGGAGAGTTTGGTATCGGCATCCCCAGCCCAATTAGCATCGCTGTAGGCATGAAGTGAAAGTTGTCGTGGCCGAGACAAAGATAGACCGAAGTTATGCGTATGCTTGAGGTATCGAAGAGTTCTCTTTAGCTGTTGAAAATGCAGCTCAGAAGGCTTGTGCATAAATTGTGACAGTTTATTTATCAAAAAATTGAGATCCGGTTTAGTCAAGGTGACATATTGAAGTGCGCCCAAAATGCTTCTGTATAAAGTCGCATCTGTTGGTGCCGAACCATCGTCCAATTTAAGTGAATCAGAGGTGCATAGAGGAGTGGTACACGGGCTACAATCTGCCATACGGAAACGAGTTAATAAGTCATGTATATAACGCTATTGGGAAAGGAACAAACCTCTTGTTGTAGGAATAATTTCCATTCCAAGAAAATAAGTCGGAGATCCCAAATTTGTTAGCGAGAAGCGACCATAAATAGTTGCCAAGAACCGATCTAGATGAGAGGTGGAGTTGCCCATGAGAAGAAGATCATCAACATAAACCAAAAAATTCATCATTATCCCGTCTTGATGAAATACAAATAAAGAGGAGTCACTTCGACTTGTAACAAAGCCATATTGGAGAAGGAAGCGACAGAGTTCCTGATACCATGCCCTTGGAGCCTGCTTAAGACTATAAATAGCTTTATGTAACTTACAAACATAAGTCGGACGGGCTGAATCAACAAAGCCTGACGGTTGCCTCATAAAGACGGTCTCAGAAAGTTGTCCCTGAAGAAACGCATTATTAACATCCATCTGATGTAACGCCCAAGAATTTGCCAATGCCAACGAAAGTACAATTTTAATAGTTTGATGCTTTGCCACTGGTGAAAATGTTTCGGTGTAATCAATGCCAGAACACTGACCATTAGCAACAAGACGTGATTTGTAACGCGCAATGGATCCATCAGGATTGTGCTTAGTCCGAAATATCTACTTACAACCAATAACATTACAAGCCTCATCAACCGGTACCAAAGTTCAAGTGTGGTTCCTTTTCAGTGTTTCATATTCAGAATTAGCAGATTTACGCCATTGGGAAATTTTTAAGGCTTGGGTAATGATACGAGGTTCATCTATGTTGGGTAAAGGATGTTTGGTTACAGTGTACAATCTGGGTTTGAATATTTTGTTCATACAGATCTTTTAGTCTCGATAGTCTAAGCTAGGACTGAGGGAACTTAGAGAGAAGCGGTGTCTAACACACACAATAGCATCCAATGTCTACAGAAAATATAGTCTTGTTTGTGAAAGGTGGAAGGTAGAAATTTTTATTAATATCAACGGTTTCTAACTTATCTTAGTGGTGAATCCAACATTCTTTGACAAAACGTTTGCAATCAACACAAACTTTTGTCCTTCTGATTCTTTGTTTTATTAATTTATTGCATTGGTGATTTTGATTTTTGGTCAAGGTGAGCCTTATAGTGATTCTTGGTTCTAAAAATCATATATTTTTTTAATACGATCTTGAGATGGAGTGGGTGGATCGGCACATTGCTGACGCTAATTACCCATACAAAATTTGTAGAAAATCAGAACCATCACAAGATCAGCTAATGAGCTTATATGCTGGGAAACTGGCTGGGTTGGGCAACGAGATTTCAGAAAACTGGCCGTCAGTTGCTAGACCCGCAGATCCAGATCCAGATCCAACTCAAAATTTAAGGTTTAGGTTAGGGAGTCCAGGCCGAATCTAGACTTTGAACTATAACCTTATTTCATTGATAAAAACCAAATCATGGACAAGGACAGGAGGAAAGCTTAAAATGATGTATGATGCATGATTGCGTTTTGTCTTCTTCAAAACGTGGTTTGGATTATAAGGAGAAAGGAGGCATAGTCACCGATAGCGTCAAATATTACAAGGAGAAAGGAGGCATAGTCACTGATAACGTCAATTTTTTTTGACAAATCGCATAAAACACAGTTCATGTGATATACTTGATTATTCATCTTAGGTCTTATATTTTTAATTCGTTCATCTTAGCTCCTATATTTTTTATTCTCATTCAAGATACCCCAATTAGATATTTTTGGACAAATTTACCCTTAGATTATTGAAAGTCATTTTTTTTAATATCTTGATTTTAAGGGCAAATTTGTCTGAAAATACCTAATTAGGGTATCTTGAATGAGAATAAAAAACACAGAGGCTAAGGTGAACGAATTAAAAACATAAGGGCTAAGATGAATAATCAAGTATATCACAGGCACTCTTTTATAGAATTTGCCAATTTTTTTGTTATAAAATGTTTAGATAAGATTTAATAAAAGATAACAAAAAATTAATAATTGAATATAAATATTAATATAATAAAAGGTCTTAAACGAAAAGCAACTAATGGAACAAGTACTGTCAGTATCAATAGTGGGTTGGAGGAATCTGCTACATGGTGAACCGGGAAGGTTGAGAGCCGTGAGGCTTATTTGTAGCGATCAAATTATTAGCAAGAAAGTGTGTAGTTCAGTTCCTCGTTCTCTCTTCACTGCTTCACCGTTTTCTGGATGCTGGTCCTCCAGGTTTGTCACCCTCACTTGGTTTTTCTTTCAAGTTTTCTTTTTTCTGCATGATTGCTTTCCTAGTTCATAGATTGAACCTGTCACTTGGTTTTTCTTTCAAGTTCTTTTTTTCTGCATGATTGCTTTCCTAGTTCATAGATTCATAAATTGAACCAGTCACTTGGTTTTTCTTTCAAGTTTTCTTTTTTCTGCATGATTGCTTTCCTAGTTCATAGATTCATAGATTGACTTAAATTCATCTTTTTTATCAAATCTTTTGATTGAATGTGAGTTGTTTGGTGTAATTTATGGGTTTAAACAGATCATTTTACTTGTTGCGTGCAGGAACAAAAGAAGCAATTTTAACGTTGATAGTTATAGTAAGAAGTTGTTAAGTACAACAATGGCTAATTGTGGTGAAGGAAAGGTGCTTACTGCATCTGATTCCGAAGTCAGCTCGGTGTCAGGGCAGATGATTTTTGAGCCAATCCTGGAGGATGGAGTTTTCCGGTTTGATTGTTCTTCTGATGACAGAGTTGCCGCATTTCCCAGCTTTTCATTTATGAATCGCAAGGATAGGGATACACCTATTACTCCTCAGACTCACAGGGTTCCTTCTTATACCCCTGCTTTTCAACGCCTATCAGGGCAACAGATTGTCAAGCTTGAGGTTGGTTGATCAATTCCTGTTGTTGAACTGATATTTTAGTGGCTTGTTGATGCTTTTGTTTAGACCCAACCTAATCATTGGAATTAATGGCATGGATTTCCTCTTCTGGACTAGCTTCCTGCTGGTACCTCTTTTTACGGAACTGGAGAAGTTAGCGGACAGCTTGAGCGTACAGGGAGGAGGGTATGCCATTTTGTTTGATATCGTGTTCACGAGTTCTCTAATTTTTATTTTTCTCTAAACTGTAGGTGGGGTTACGGGCATTTTGGTTTTATTGTAGGTTTTTGCATGGAACACAGATGCATGGGGTTATGGCCCACGAACTACATCCTTGTACCAGTCTCATCCTTGGGTGATAGCTGTTCTTCCAGATGGAGAAGCTCTGGGAGTTCTTGCTGACACAACTCTGCGTTGTGAGGTGATTCAGTGTTCTTAATGTATATGTGGTCTCTTTCAATGCCCAACCTTTATTATGATCTATGATCTTTAAATTATTATTTGATGAATAAACAGATTGATTTGAGGAAGGAATCCGTAATTCAATTTATTGCCCCATCCTCATATCCTGTCATTACATTTGGTCCGTTTGCATCGCCAGTAGCTGTTTTGAAATGTTTATCTCATGCAACTGGTAAGTTACTAAGTGGCATTGATATTTGCTACTTAAATCTATTTTCTGTCACTTTTGCATTGTTATTCATGAATGTGTTAATGTTTTAGGCTTCAGATAATAGTTTATTAATGCCAACAGGAACTGTTTTTATGCCTCCAAAGTGGTCCTTGGGGTATCACCAATGTCGTTGGAGCTATGATTCTGATAAAAGAGTTCGCGAAGTAAGCTCTTTGGATCACTTTATTAAATTATGTTTTGTCCCTTTGTTCTTGACCGAGGAAACAAAACGTGTCTATTGTTTAGAATTTCAACATCACTATTTCATAAAGGTCTCTTTACGTCTCCAACAACATAATTCTCATGCTTGGGTTTCTTAATTTTACAGGTCGCCAGAACATTTCAGGAGAAGGGTATCCCTTGTGATGTAATATGGATGGATATTGACTATATGGATGGTTTTCGCTGTTTTACTATTGATAAGGCATGTTTTTGTTGAATATGTTTGTTGTGGTATTGAAGACTAGAATAAATTGGCCTTTACTTATTTTTTGCTTAGCTGCACTTGATGACTTGGTGTTACTAGCTTTCCATATTTAAGTAGTTGGCTTTAGATGGATTCCAAATTCAATTAGGAGATAGTCCAATTAACATATTGCTTTTGGGACATTCATTTATATCCAAGTTCAACCATGTGTTGCTACTCAATAGTAATTTTTTAGGGTGTTGCTTTGATAATGTCTGTCAATTTTTCATTATGAAGCCACTTTATTACATCTTTGAATCTTGGATGTTGTACATTATTCCTTCCAAAAATCTATTTGATTAGGATATTGCTGGTTCCTGGGAATTAAGATTTGACCAACAAAATTACATATGTAATATTCTACTTTCTGTGCTCTTTTATGCATTTTCAATTAGACAGATACAATCAAGATCTCTTGAATCAAGAGCTTTTCCATGTATAATTGGCTGTTGTCTTATAATAGACCTGCAATTTTTGCACTTGACCGTAAGATGTTACAATGACATCCACAGGAACGTTTTCCAGATCCACAGTCTTTGGTGAAAGATCTCCGTGATAGTGGATTTAAAGCTATTTGGATGCTTGATCCTGGTATCAAGCATGAAGAAGGTTATTTTGCCTATGATAGTGGTTCTGAGAACGATATCTGGATTCAGACGGCAGATGGAAAGCCATTTGTTGGTATGTTTTCAAGTTTGCTACTCTTATTTGATGTGTGTCTACTGCTCTCTGTGTGTTTATGATTTGGGGCATGCCATGTTCTTTGAACATGTGTATGCAGGTAATAGGTTTGGGGTTTAAAGTTATTGAATTTTCATGCATCATTGTTTTATTATTAATTTCAGGGGAGGTCTGGCCTGGACCATGTGTTTTCCCTGATTTCACACAGTCTAAAGCTCGCTCATGGTGGGCTAGTTCAGTTAAAGATTTCACTCTTAATGGTGTTGATGGTATCTGGAATGATATGAATGAGCCAGCTATTTTTAAGGTGATTTCTGTGGTTCTTGCTGTGTTCTTGTTGTGGCTTGCAATGATCCTTAGTCTAATTACTTCTCTCTCAGAGTGTGACAAAGACAATGCCTGAGAGCAATATACATAGAGGAGATGCAGAATTTGGAGGTTGTCAGAATCACGCTTACTATCACAATGTACTCTTCCTGAACCATGGTCTGCTAGTAACGTAATGATTTTAGAATGGATATGTATTCTTTTATTTTTCCTGAACATTAGAGAATCCGGACCACCCAATTGGTTGATAAACTTTGCTTGGTGTATTTGATGATGCATTTTGATGGTTCAACTATAATCCAATTGGTGATACTGAATTACTTTCAAATTCTAATGATTTTAGGTTTACGGCATGTTAATGGCAAGGTCAACATTTGAAGGCATGAAATTAGCTGATGAAAATAAGCGCCCTTTTGTTCTTACGAGAGCTGGATTTGTTGGTAGTCAAAGATATGCTGCAACATGGACAGGAGATAACCTCTCAAACTGGGAACATTTACACATGTCTGTGGCTATGGTACTTCAACTGGTATGTAAATTTTACTCTTTTAACTCTAGTTTTTATTCTTTTGAAGTGATCCAATTCCAAATGAAGTCAAGACTCGTGATGCCATTCTCAGCAATAAGTTTGTTGATGGTTTCTTGTGTTCCCGACTATAAGTGGTTATAGGAATGATGGAGGGTTGAGATTTGTAAAGTAAGGAATGATGGAGGGTTGAGATTTGTAAAGTAATTGAAGGTCCTTGGTTTTACTTGAGGATGTTGCGAGTGTGCCTCCTGTAAATTTAAAGTCTTTGCACACTCTTGTAAATTTAAATTCTTTGTTGTAATTGTTACAGTGATTAATTCATTTGTTTTATAGTTATTTTCAACTATTACTTTCTGCTCCTTTGTCAAATTCTTTAATTTAAAATCTAATTTAAATGTAGGGACTCAGTGGTCAGCCACTTTCTGGGCCTGATATTGGTGGATTTGCTGGAAATGCAACTCCAAAGCTTTTTGGAAGGTGGATGGGCATTGGTGCTATGTTTCCTTTCTGCCGTGCACATTCTGAAAAGAACACTAGCGATCATGAACCATGGTCTTTTGGGGAAGAGGTTTGTCCCTCTCCATACCAATTGAAAAATACCTGTCATGTAGATTTTGTGATTTCAGTTGCTCTTTAAAGTAATTCCATCTTAATACAACAAACATGAAGTGAAGGTTTCATATTAATATGCAGTTTCTCATAATATACTCGTGTTTAGAGATGGATCTTTTATAAGCAAGAAATATTGATGAGAAAAATTACTAAGAAATGTTAGCTTTCATATGAAATACTACCATGCATCTTTGTTAATACTTCCTGGTTAGTGATTACTTGAGTTACATAATTAGTTTACTTACTCCCTTCTGCTGGTCACCTGTATACTAAATTAAGTTTTGTTTTTTTACAGTGTGAAGATGTTTGTCGTTTGGCATTGAAGAGGCGCTATCGACTTATACCTCACATATACACATTATTTTATATGGCTCACACAACTGGTACTCCAGTAGCAGCTCCTACTTTCTTTGCTGGTACACTCTTGAGCTTTGAAATGGTCAACATATGAATTCATATAAAATGTCTGTTGTTCTTTGTGGTTTCTTGTTGTTCTTCATGGTTTCTTATGGGTACCTGAAATTGCATCTGCAGATCCAAAAGATCCTAACTTAAGGATGCTTGAAAATTCCTTCCTGTTGGGACCTATTTTGATCACTGCAAGGTTTTCATCCTCCCCATTAACTTTTATGTTAGAAGGTTAAGTTAGAAACCTGTATGTGCTTGACTAATTGATTCATAGCATCCAATATGTTGATGGTATCTAGATTTCTGTAATTCTTTTCTCCCACAGCAGGTTAATATAGAGTTATTTTTGTAGTCTAATCGTAAGAAGCTTCAGCTTGTAGCCAAGAGGTGATTTGTTTAATGCTTAGATGCTCTTTGCACGAAAGTGTTTATTATTTTTTGTATCAGAGTTGGATAATATTTCTTTTAACATGCTCCAGAGTTGTGAGAACACATTGGAGAGTTGTGTGAACACATTGGAGAGTTGTGTTTTGCATTCTATACTTTTTTTTGTTAAAAAAAAAACTGACACGCTACATAAGGAATTTTGTCTCCGGGGTTTCTAATTCAACAGACCATGAGTGGGCTTTTGCAATTCTTAAAGTTCACTTTTGGGAGATGCTTCATATATCCATGCCATACTCGTAGCAATTTATGGCTAATTTTACAGAAATGAGTCATAATTGCTGCAGAACATGTAAATATATTAGAAAAGCTTGTCATTTAGTGATTGATTTTTGTAAAAATAGGAAGCCATATTATAGGGATTGATTAGAATCAATTAATATCAATTAGTCTTACTTTTCATTAGAGGATGACTAGTTCTGTATATATATATAGGCAACTTGTATCAATAAAAAAAATCAAGAGAACACTTTTCTTATCTCTGTATTTTTTTCATGGTATAGAGCATCTTGTGTATCTGGGTGCTGCTTAGTGAGGAATTTTTTTCTCTTATTTTCTAGTTCTGCCATAGGGAGCAGAATTTGTGTGAGTTTTGGGTCACCCTTGTAGAGTGACTATTTGTTGCCAACCCCTAGAATTTGACCACTGAAAAGTCAGCACGTGAGCCTCACGCGCTGCTTGAAGCTTTCTACTTGTCTCTCACGTGCTGGCCCATGCAGTTGTTCCTGTCACTAGAAATTTCTCCGGTCACCTCTGATTGACTCACTTGGTTCTCTAAAATATCTGTGGTCAGTTTCATCATAATCTGTTCGGTTGTGAGGTGCAATTCTGAACCGGTTCAAATTTGGCCTCTTTAGTGTTTCTTTTAA
Organism: Erythroxylum anguifugum; assembly: GCA_027478595.1. Taxonomy (NCBI): domain Eukaryota; kingdom Viridiplantae; phylum Streptophyta; class Magnoliopsida; order Malpighiales; family Erythroxylaceae; genus Erythroxylum; species Erythroxylum anguifugum. Next base: position 16,453,459 of record JANIPN010000005.1, read on the forward strand.
CTGAGCAATAGGTGTTGGGCTTTCCTTTCAATTTTAATCTTAATGTGGCTGACACTAAATCAATAGTTGTTTCTGATTGATGTCCAAGATCATGGAACACAAGCTTAATGGGTCCAATTATTTGGAATAGAGTAAAACATTCTGTCTGTACTTGTGAAGCATTGATAAAGGAAATTACTTGACTGACAATCTACCAAAAAATGATATAAAGTAGACATGGCTGAAAGATGATGTTTGTTTGATTTTACATATAAGAAACTCTGTTGATAGTGAGGTAATTGATTTGATCAATCATTGTGAACTTGTTAAGGTGTTAATGGAATATCTAGATTTCTTGTATTCTGGAAAAAGGGATATTTCTCGCATTTATAGGTTGGCAAAGCATTTTATCATGCAGAGAAACAAGACATCTCTTGCAAGCTATTTTATGGATTTTAATAAGACCTATGAGAAGCTCAATATGTTATTGCCTTTTTAGTTCAAATATTAAAGAACAACAAGCTCAATGAGAGAAGGATGGTTGTCATAAGTTTCCTTATTGGTCTTCCTTCTGAATTTGAAACTGTGAAGTCTCAGATTCTTGCTCGTTATGAACTCACTTCTTTGAATGAAACATTTAGTAGAGTGCTTCATGCAAAAATTACTACATCTATTTGGTCTAATAGTGGTCTTGTCATTCGCAACAACAAAAGGAGGTGGATCAAGCAATTATGATAATAAAGGACAGGATTTGGGAGGGATTGTATGTCATTACTACCATAAGCTAGGACAAGAAGTATGATTGTATACATCTGCAAAGTATGTCTTTAATTTTTGCAAATGAATTTGCCAAGTTCTCTTAGTACCAAGAATCATTGCAGCCTTCATCTACCCCTGTCACTACTATCGTTGAGCTAGGTAAAGCAAATATATGTCTCATTACTTCCTCCTCAAAATGAGTCATTGATTTTTGTGCCACAGATCATATGATAGGTAAGTCTAGTCTCTTCTCTACATTTCAGCCACATTACATCTAATTCTCTTGTTAATTTAGCTGATGGATCGACCTCTCATATTCTTGGGTCAAGCATAATCACCCTAACTCCATTTATCCCTTTGTCATTTATCTTAAGTTTGCCTAATTTTTCCTCTAATTTAATTTCTATTACCAACTTACTCATACACTTAATTGTTGTCTCACTCTTTCCGGACTATTGCCATTTTTAGGATCTTGTGATGAAGAAGATTATTGATACAGGATATGAATTTGGAAGTCTTTACGTCCTTGACATACAAGTGCCAAAGTCCATTGGTTGCTCTATATCGTCCTTTGAAGTACATTGTCTATTGAGGCATCCATCCCTTCCTCTGCTAAAAAAGTGTGTCCTCAATACTATAACTTGTCCTTAGATTGTGAGTCATGTCATTTTGCACGACATCATCGCAAGTCTTAAAGTCAATAAAAGAGTTAATTCTCCTTTGGAATTGGATATAGGCATTTTGTTATGTTTGTGGATGATTAGTCTCATATGAGTTGACTATATTTAATGAAAAGTATGCTTGAATTGTTTTCTCATTTTTGTGATTTTTGTGCTGAGATCAAAACTCAATTTAATGTCTTGATTCACACATTACAAACAGATAATGTTAAAGAATACTTGTTAAATCTTTCTAATCCAATATGACCAAGAATGACATCCTTAATCAAACATTATGTAGATACACCATCACAAAATGATGTAGTAGAGAGAGAACATACATCTTTTTGAGACTATAAGAGCTCTGTTATTTTTAAATGAATGTTCTTGAAATTTTTTAGGCTGCTACAATTTCTACAACTTATTTTTTCATCAACTAAATGCCTTTATCTGTTCATGTTGAGACCCCTTACAACGTTCTTTTTCGTACTAAGTCATTGTTTCTTATTGAACCTTGAATATTTAGTTGCACTTACTTTGGGATCTTCATCCATAAGTCACTAAATTGTACCCTAGATCTTTGAAATGCATTTTCCTTGGTTATTCTCGAAAACAAAATGTTTATAGATGCCATTATTCTAGCCTTGGTGTATCTTGTATTCGTCGGCGTTATCTTCCTAGAAAACATACATTATTATCCAATCTCTACTTGTACAAGTCAGGGGGAGGATCATGATCTACTAATCTATACTGTCACATCCTTTTGTTCCTGTTCATGCTAAGCCCCTTATTGTTCATGTCTACCCTTGATGATAAGACCCCTTGATTCATGTCTTGGACCAGTATCTTCTTCATCAGATCCAATTTCTACTGTTGATTTTTCAATTGCTCTTCACCAAGGTAAATCTCAGTGTACTTATCCTGTTTCCTTTTTGTATGTTATGATCATTTGTCATCTTGCTTTTGTACTTTTATTTCACACTTGATTCCATCTTCCTTCCAAAAATTGTTCATGAAGCCTTATCTCATTTTGATTGGCGTAATGTTATGATAGAAGAAATGAATGCTTTAATGACAATGGTATTTGAAACTTAGTACATTTGCCTCTAGAAAATGAGGTTATTGGATGTAAATGGGTTTTTACGGTTAAAGTAAACCCTAATGGATCAGTTGCCAGTCAGAAAATTTGTCTTGTTGCTAAGTGTTAGGCACAGACATATGGTGTAGGCTATTTTGGTACCTTTTCTCCTATTGCTAATCATTCATTTGTTAGGCTATTTATCTCTGTAGTAGCTATTTAGAATTGACCCTTACACCAGTTGGATATAAAAAATGCTTTTCTACATGGTGATCTCCAGGAAGAAGTCTATATGGATTAACCTCTAGGGTTTGTTGATTAGGGGAAGAATGAGAAAGTCTATCGTTTTAAATTTTTTTTGTATAGCTTGAAACAAAGTCCTAGAACTTGGTTTGAAAAATTTAGTTAGACAGTTGAAATATTTGGATCCAAGAAAAAGGAAGTCCAATTACTCTGTATTATACAGACAATCTAGAGCTAGCATCATTCTATTGGGTAGTATATATGGATTCTATTGTTATTACTGGAAATGACACTACCAGGATCTCATCTCTTAAATCCTTTTTCCATTCTCAGTTTCAGACAAAAGATTTAAGGGCATTAAAATATTTCGTCAGAGTTGAGGTAACCAGAAGTAGGAAAGGAATATTCTTCTCTCAAAGGAAAAATGTACTTTACGTACTAACTAAGATATAAAAATTGGGAGCTAAATCGTGCAATGCTCTAATGACTCATAATTTGCAACTTACATAAGATGGTGAGCCATTTGAAAATCCAAAGAAATATAGAAGTTTGGTTTGAAAGTTGCATTACCTTATAGTAACACGTCTAGATATTGCATCCCGTTAGTGGTGTAAGCCAATTTTTGTCTTCTTCAACAGTTAACCATTAGGCAAATTGAGATCAATTTTTTTGTTATTTGAAAGGAACTCCTAGACGAGACATTGTGATAGGAACCCGGCATCCAGGCCCTATCGTGGGCACCCAGCATCTAGGCCCCACCCCACCCTGGCATCCAGGCATGGGCCAAGAGGTATTGCCCTCTTTGGTCAGTGGCCGCATTCGAACCCCTGACCTCAAGGTTTTGTTGGCCGCATCGACCACGCCTCTTACCATTGAGTTATAGGAACCCG
>JANIPN010000005.1:16497792-16508792 GCA_027478595.1 Erythroxylum anguifugum
CGAGCAATTCTCGTTCATTTAGAAGATACTGAATCTTCCTTTGCCACATATCATAATTGGACCCATCCAATTTTTCATTAGCAGATAAATCACCGATTATGGTTTTAGTTGCCATATCTACAAGTATAAACATGATATAAGGCACATTTATATTAATTAAATTATTAAAAAAAATCCACAATTCACATCGTATGATCGAAAATTTCGCTAAGCTCATATTCATCTCATACAAAAATGAACTAGGAATTTCTATAATTTAATTAAACTATTTTAATTTGACATGTCACAAAGATGCCAATATATATATATATATATGTAAAACTAATTTACAACTATCATTTAATACATGTAAAAACAATATTTAATCTAACATTATATAAAACTCATTTATATAATATTTTTTTAAATATAATATAAAATTACCCATAAAATACATTTATGAATTAAATAAATGTAAAACTTATTTACAACTAACAGTTGATACATGTAATGCAATATTTAATTTTAAATTATATAAAACCCATAAAACACATTTATGAATTAAATAAATGTAAAACTAATTTACAAAATAAATAAATAAATAAATGCACAGACCATTAAAAATTATTTTACATCGAATTAATTTAGCAAAACCAAATATACTAAACTAATCATAATTCATTCTTTGTAAAACCTATTTACATGCCATTAAGTAATTGAAAAATAAACTCTCCAAGTACGTTGAAAAAGAAAGAAAAAGTTGGTGACATCTGTTTTCAATTTAAGCATGAATAAATGAAGATACAAAGAAGTGGGAGTGTGGGACATCCAAGACCTTATAGGGCGTGAGATATTTAAACAACCAATTAACTACAAGACAAAATAGCATTATGCCCAGCGTCTATAGCCCTATCCCTTCTTTGCTTTTAAAACGTTTTGTGTCTTGTTTTATCATCTCTGCGCAGTTTTCATGTCATTTAAACCCAACTGGTTATCATCTGCGCAACTCTTTCTACAGAACACTGTACATCTTCTCCACAACTCTCTAAACATGCACCGGGAAAAACTAACCAGAGCAAAACACAACCCACAGCCTCCATCCTATTTGAGTCGCCGCTTGGAGTCGAGAACGAAGACGGGCCGACGCCCAGCCACGCCGACACCCAAGTATCATTGACGCCAAAAACCACAACTCCACATAAGAGTCTTCACAAGCCTCCCATTTCAACACCGTCATCGCATAGATCGGTCCTAAAGGAGACAAATGACGTCCACCACGCCATCAACACCACTCTTAAGGGGGCGCGTGACTCACACGCACAGCCGTGAATGACTGCTTCCATGGGTATGTACAAAACAATTTTATTTGGCGTTTGATTTTTCTGGTTGGGGTTTGTATTATTGACGTCGCCTCTGAGGCAGACTGATCGGAAAAAACACATAACATATATGTATATTGCGAGAGAAGGATTTCAATTAAACAGAGAGAGAGATTTCAATTAAACAGATTAATTGAATGTTTTAATCATGCTTATGATATCGAGACTAGGAAATAAGCAACCTGGCTCTAATACCAATGTAGAATTATAAGGACTTACCTTAATGCGGAAATGCTGGATCGATTTGCTGTTTGCTAGTCTTCGGATTTCGGTAGGCTACTAGAGTCACCGATGAATTCACGTCCTAAACTCTAAGCCTTTGATAATTGCTTCACGTGAGAGAGAATGGCAGAAGAAAAAACTTGTATTTTCTCTGTTTCGTAATCTTCTAATTGAATGATACGTTTTTACACCCTTTAACCCAACAGGCTTAGGACAAATAACTGATACAGGAGTTATTAAAGTGGTCGTTATTTTTTGTAAACTGCCAACACTGTTGATGGATAAAAAAAGCGAGGAACACATTAGGCATCTGTTTTTGTTAACTGTTCAATGCTTTGTATGCATTCAAATATGATTGGATGTTTTCATAAGGTTGTTTTCAAAAGCCTTTCATCTTTATCCAATAACCAATAAAGGTTCTTTATGTTTTTGTTAATAAAGTCACGCTATTTGTTATGTACATTAACCATCGAATAAAGATGATACTAAATAATAACCAAAAACTAATGTATTTGGGTTTATACTTTAACCATAAGATAAAGACCAGAAACAAACATAAAGCTTTAGCATCTTGGAAAGTTTTAAAACATATTACGGATTAATATTAGGAGGAATGAGTTTTGGGTTCCAAAATTTATAATTTCTGATTTGATTTGTAAAATTTTGAGCCAATTCTCAATTTGAACTGACAGGATTGTCAATGTTATAGCATCAAGAAATTGAAGCTATGAAGCTTTCATACAGCTTATGCAAAATTTGGGTATTTTAGTTTCAGATTTTGCTAATTTAAAGAAATATATAGCATTTGAAATTAAATTAATTGAAGCAACATGTTGTCAAAGCAACCTCTCTTGTGAAAATTAATTTAACTTAGAATGTTAAAAACTTTTGTGTGTATGTTATTCATGCAAATATTGACCGACCCAAAGGAAAGTTAATATTTGGCCTGGATTGTAAATACATTTATGGTGGTAAATGTGTGGCAATTATTCAGTATAATTTGTGAACATTAAATCAGTGCAAATAAAGGTTTATTGTTTGATATGCCTTATTGTCAGTGTTTGATCACTACACCAAAGTACCACTTACAAGTTAATGTTGTTGTCCAAAGACTAAATATTAATGTTATGCTAGGTATATTATGATGGGGCCCTACCATTATCTGTATATAATTAATTTGGCATATTATAGTGTTGTATATGTGAGTAATTAGATTTTGTTTGTTTTGCTCTCTGTTTAGTTCCTGGTTTTGCTGTAAATATCTCTGCTAGTATTAATTCAATTCTTATGCTTAATGACACCAATTTTAAGTCATGGAAGGAGAACGTTTTAATTGTTCTCGGAGTCATAGACGTAGATCTTGCTTTACAAGTCTATCAACATGATCCACTTATTGGTGAGAGTACCTCTGATCGATGGAGGGAGATGGAAAAGTCGGAAAGGTCGAATCGTATAAGCTTGATGATCATGAAACGTGTAATTCCAAAAGCTTTTCTGGGCACTATGTCCAATCAAATTACTATAACTAAGGATTTGCTTGAGGATCTTGAGAAAATATTTGCCAAAACTGAAAAGGCTCAAGCAAGTACACTTTTGGCAAAGCTTATCTCAATGAGGTATGTAGGAAAAAAGGAAACATAAGAGAGTACATTATAGAAATGTCTCACATTGCTTCAAAATTGAAAGCACTTAAGTTGGAATTATCTGAAGACTTGCTAGTGCATCTAGTTTTGATATCTTTTCCGGTACAGTACAGTCAATTCAGGGTGAGCTATAACTGTCAAAAGGAAATATGATCTCTTAATAAGCTTATCTCACACTGTGTCCAAGAAGAGGAAAGGTTGAAGCATGATAAGCCAGAAAGTGCTCACTTGGCCATAACATCTAAGGACACAAGGAATAAAAGAAAGAAAACTAAGGAAGTTGTTTTTTCCGGTAACACAAAAGAAATAGCAAAAGGAAGAAAATCCAGATGGCTATTACTTCTGTGGAGCTAAAGGTCATGTAAAGAAGTGGTGTGCAAACTATCACGTATTGTGTGTAAAGAAAGGTATGCCTCTTATTTTGGTTTGATCTAAGGATAATTTGACTTCGGTACCTAGATATACCTGTGGTTAGATTCTGGTGCAACAACTCACATTAATGAGTCTATGCAGGATTGCTTGAGTTGCCGAAAACCAAATGATAATGAAAGATACATCTATGTAGGTGACGGTAAGCTGGTAGATGTCGAAGCAATAGGGACTTTTAGATTATTGTTAAGAACTGGATTTTATTTGGATTTAGTTGAGACTTTCGTTGTATGGTCTTTTAGATAGAATTTGATTTCTATTTCTGCTTTGGACAAATCTGGTTATTGTTGTTCATTTGAAAATGGAATATTTAATATCTTTCAAAATTCAAGTTTGGTTGGTGCCGGTTCTTTATCAGTTTACGATAATCTATATATGCTTGACACTAATGCTTCATTTAATGAAGCCTTGCATGTGGGTAAACGAAGTTTAAAGTGCAAATTAATCGATGATAATTCTACCTCATTGTGGCACAAGAGATTAGGTCACATCTCTGAAAAGAGAATTGATAGACTTGTGTTTAGAGGAATTCTCGATCCCCTTGATTTAACAGATTTTGATACTTATGTAAATTACATTAAGGGGAAGCAAACAAATGTCAGAAGATTAAGTGCCAATAGGGCTTCAGACGTCTTAGAACTTATCCACATAGATATTTGTTTTCATATGTTTTTATCAAACAACATAGATGGGGTTACATCTCATTATTATATATGTCTATTATGTAAACACATAATTATGTATTGCTCCATCTATTTTGCTCTGGTCACCTTTTTCTTATAATGCATTAATGTTGACTTTAACTTTTTGTAAGATGTATCATTTAATGTATTGCTCCATCCATTTTGCTCTGGTCACCTTTATCTTATAATGCATTAATGTTGACTTTAACTTTTAGTCAGATGTATCATTTAATAATGGTTGTGTAATTTTTAGAATGTGATAATCATTGCATTGCCTTTTTATTTTAACTTGCATGTATGCTTATATTTATAGGTTTTAATGGTTCAATATGGAAGTATAAGGCTTTTTCATACTAGAAATTTCATATTGGAGCCTGAATTCAAATATGTTGGTGGGGATATTGCTACATTTGACAATGCTAATATTGACTATATTAGTAATAGACAAATAAATGAGATGGGATTGGAGTTATGGTATGATCAAATTGATAAGGTATATTAAAAATAACCTGGTTTAAACTTTAAGGAGTCATTGAAAGTTATAGACTCAAATGCAAGTTGTATTAGGCTAGCAAACCTAATGCAAATATATGGGATTGTTGATGTATATGTAACTCATCGTGTAGGCACACTTATCCATGTTATTGATGATGATGAACAAGGTGTTAATATGGATGAGAATATGGAGGGACAAGGTGCACAAACATATGAGAATATATAGGGAGAAGGTGCACAAATGGATGAGAATTTAGAGGGTGAAGGTGCACAAATGGATGAGAATTTGGAGGAACTACGTGCACAATTTTAATTAAACTTCTATGTAGATACTTCAGATGACTATCATCCAGTTGAAAACGAATCATCAGATTGTGGTAGTCCTATTAGCACTGATGAATATCTTAGTGGGGAGAAGATAGGTAAAGCTTTTTATAGACCTTGTAACATCCCAGATCACCCGCTTACAGATATTATCCGCTTTGGGCCTTAGCCCAGCCAATCCCTCACGGTTTTGCTTTTCCCGAGACCTTTCCAGGAGGTCACCCATCCTAGAACCACTCTCACTCAAGCACATTTAACTTTGGAGTTTCGATGGGATCCGGTGCATTAGGCCATGAAAAACGCGTGTGTAAGGGAGAGGTATCTGTACCCTTATAAGGCATAGTTCGTTCCCTTCTTCAACCAATGTGGGGTCTCACACTCTCCACCCCCTTAGGGCCCAACCCTCTTTGGGGTCCAGCCTAGTTGGCACAACAGTTCGGATACCGGCTCTGATACCACTTGTAATATCCCAAATTACCCGCTTACAGATATTGTCTGCTTTGGACCTTAGCCCAGCCAAGCCCTCACGGTTTTGCTTTTCCCGAGGCCTTCCTAAGAGGTCACCCATCCTAGAACTACTCTCACCCAAGCACATTTAACTTCGAAGTTCCGATAGGATCCGGTGCATTAGGCTATGAAAAACATGTCTGTAAAGAAGAGGTATCCGTACCCTTATAAGGTGTACTTCGTTCCCCTCTCTAACCGATGTGGGATCTCACAGACCTAGCTCAACTGTTAGGGATAATCCTACAGAGGTACACATAAGTGAAGGTTAGGAATGGAGTTCAGGACTGCAAAAGAATTTAAAGATATTGTTGTGATCATGCAATATATATTGGATGCAATGTTAAGTTGAAAAATTGAGAGAGTAACCAGATTAGGTAAGTTTCTATTGATGGATGCCTATGGGGTTTGTATTCTACATATAATAAGAACGAGAGATGTTTCAGGGTGAAAACATATGATGTAGAGTTGATACTCCTCCACCTAAAATAGTTATGCCCAGTAGACTGAAAATTGCAAGAAGAAAACAACAAGATGAGTTGAAGAAAATGAAAAATCTAAGATAATTGAGTCAAAAAGAGCAAGTGCATAAATATTGAAAATGTAATTTTCAAGGTCATAACTCCAAAAACTGCAACAATAACACTCAACTCAACATGCTGAGGCTTTTTTACAGGCATGTACACCTTACTTCAATTATATGAATACAGTTTTATAAATATATAGCTACTAATGTTTATCATTATGTTAATCAAGTTAGAACAAAGGCAACTTCACAGGCATACTAGGTTTCAGATTTATATTACTTATTATTGGTTTTAATGACTGACAAAGTTGTTTTTATTATAACTGCAGTTTAGCGATGTGAATTTGGTTGCTGATAATGTTGTAGTGAGTCAACAAAGCAATATTGTGAGCAATGTGTTTTTTTTATCAATTTGTCTAAGTTTAAATAATAAAAAATGTGTTTCTACTATTTTATCTTCCATTTTCTAGGTTGGTACATTTGGAGATGCCAATAAAAAAATGTTTAGAGATGTTGACCCATAAAAAATTTCAATTATCATTTCAGCCAAGGTCTTTACAATTTAGAGAACATTCTAATATTACTTTACAACAATTACAAGCTGAAGCAAGCGAAAGGATAACATCATTGACACAATCATCATAACCTGATCTTTCTCAGTAAAGTACAAATGAAGCAAACATAGATTAGTTATATACATGCAATGTAAATATTTGTGTTGTATATATACAAATGTTTGTGTTGTTTACGCACAATGTAAATATTAATTTTTTTTTGTCAAAATCAATATGAGTTGTTACGTAACCTCTCTCTCTCCTTTACATTGCTTATTTGTGCATATTTGACAACATATGTAATGAGTTAATTATACATTATCTATTGGTTATATATAGTAGTTTTTTTTTGCTTCATTACATTATTCATATACAAATTTCAAAATCAAAATTTTCGTAATATATTTGAAACTAATATTTACCATTACATTGTTGAAATTCAATACAATATCCACATAATATAATTACAAATAAAAATTCCTAGAACCATAACAAATCCTATTACAATGTTCATATACTTAATTTCTTTTCTCATTCAAAAGCTTCATTTGTTTCTTCAAACTCCTTATTTGTGCTTCTTTCAACCTCTTTCTTTAACATTGATAATTTACTCCTTAAATTTTGAATCACTTGTATGGGACTCTAAGTAAATTCTTCAATGTACCATTTGAAAAAGCTGCATCTCCCAACCTAAAACATTCAATTTCATTAAAAAAATACCTAAAACACAACTTTAACGTTCAACTTCATTAATCAAGTAACAATAAATTGTTATTGGATAATTGAGGCATCCATAAAATCTCCGACTACAATTATGATCTCTCCATGAAGTCCTTAATAGGGCTTTTAGCCAACAATAGCAAACGACATTGTCTGACTTTGAACTCGCTGTTGTATTGATGATTAAGATTCCATTTGCATACTTAAGAAAATCACGATGTAAGTTTGTCTACAAAGACAACATCAATGCTAAATATAAGATAATTTTTCATAGGTGATGAATATAAAAATCCTAACTTTCCTTATGTTTATCTTCATCTAGTAAGTTACTCAAAATACTTGTACTATTTCATGCAATATACTCTCAGTGTTTAATGTGGTATCAAATGCATATGATTTCCTCAAAAAACCACAAATTCTACATCTAAAAGAGCTTCCATGCTTAACTTTTTTTTAATCAATTCTATGCATAACTTATTGCATTTAGAAATCTAATCTTTCTAGAAATACTATCAATATATAGACTTCCCTCCATTAATTCACTTTTTCTTGTAGTTATAATTAATTAGGATTATTGACTTATGCAACATCATTACATCTTACCTCCTTATGAATACTTTCTAAGGAACCATCTTCACTGTCTCTCACTTTCTTTTTCTCGTTTTCCTTATTATTGCTTGTTGATTGTTCCTCTACTACCAACCTTCAATGTATAATATAAAGAAATAGAGAATATCTCTCATTTATTTAAAGGCTTTTTCCTGAATTAAGGTTGTAGTTGAAGAAATTCGTTTATTAAACATTTGATATTCAACCTATTAAAGATTTATTTGAAACTCGTTTATTTATATAACCAAGTATGTCAAGTTATGTTTGAACAAAGAGAGTCTAACTTAATTCAACTAATAATGAACTTAATGTAAGAGTTATTTAAACAATATTAAACCAAGCTCAAATATGTAAGAATATAGTCTAATGCTGGTAATTGTAGAATACTTGAAGCTAAAAAATCACTATTTATATGCTCCATTACTCATATTATGTGCTTATATTGAATATCGAAACTAGTAACATGAGGGAGGTGACCTCTTTGATGAACTTGCCTAAGTTGACATACATTTCAGATGATTGACTTCAATCTATTATAATCAAATTCTTCAATATCAAAATTGCCACACTTTGGTCCAATATCAATAATTTTATGGAAAAACCAAGCAAATTAATGACCCATTTCATCACAACAGACGTAATTTGAAGAGAGAAAGAATAAACACACAAAATTCTATTCAATAAATATGACTAAGATCAACATAAATGTCTAGTGTACTCTATTCTCATTAATTTAATATAGTATTTCACTTTACAAGAATATAATAAACAACATATTGGCATCTAAAACCTATAAGTAACACAACATAACAAACAAAAGAATAGAACATGTCATACAAAAGGCATAAGACCAGAATGACAAAGGGAATTAAAAGCATACCCTTTTCTTTTCTTTTACCCTTTTTATTCTGTATGCGGTGTTTGAAACCTTGTTTTCAGAACCTCCGACCATTTTCAATACACAAACAATTAGTTTTATTGATTGTGTTCATCTTTATGTTGATGTTCTAACTGTGACTTCAACAACTTTGTTTCAAGTACAAATTTCTTCTCATGCATGTTAAGGTTATAAACAACTCATCTAATGCTAAACCAAATATCATAGACACTCACATATGAGAGCGACTATTAGATGACAATGCTTGTGGCGGATACCCTCCAAGTTCGGTGCCTTCGAACCTTGTAATGATAACGACGAGTGAGAGCGACTAAGGGATATAAAAAGGTGAGGGATTCCTGAGGTGAGCAACTGAGAGATAGTGAGAGATTCCAGACGCAGAAATAGAAGACGATGAGGGATTCAAAACAAAAGCTAAACAAAACGGTGAGGGTGGGATCATTTTGTTAAGTAACACGGTGATGACTATTTTTGATTAGTTAACTTAATATTTCTTTAAGTTAAGACATGTTTAAAGATTAATTAAAAAAGGTGAGTCTCACTTTTATAAATAAAATAATTTTTTCATATTTTTTTAAAAAGTAGGTTCTACCTAGCCACGTCAACAATGGTGTGATACTATGGGGCTCAAAAATAAAAAATTATTAAAAAATACCCAGTCAGTGCTAACTTGATACTTGAGGTCTAATTTTAACGTTTTTCTAAATGTTAAGGTTTGTTAAACTTGTCGATTGATGTAAGACTTAGAGTTAAAATTGATCATTTTGCCTTTTTATCATGGAAATTCAGTTATTTGTATGTTTACACGTTAAACATGTCAAAGTTGTATATTCATGCTTCAAGATACTTTTCTTAGATAAGGCTCCCGCTTTGTAGGGATGAGGGTCATTGATATACGCAATCTTACCCTTATATTTTTATAAAGAGACCATTTCATTATTCAAATGTGTAACATTTTGGTCACAAAGGTTATTTTGATATTCTTCAATCAATTTTGGAAATACAAATATTCGTAGCTATAAAATATAAGTATAATAAATACGAAATCAAGCAACACAAATCTAAAATAGGCTTAAATAATTAATTAACCATCATAGAGTTCAAAATATTTTTAAGCAAAACAATGAACAAACATTTTCTTTAAGTTTCAGTCGTTGTTCCTTCTCGGTTGATGTGGATTTGGAGTGTTTTGGGGTTTGTCACCGCAAAATGAGCTACGGTGAACCACAAGAGTCGAATGAATAAGGCCAAGTTTGAATATTCGTTTTTTCCGGATAAAAAAAATACCTTGAAAAATGACAACCATGCATTGTTCCGAATTTCGTACCGTATCGGCCGGAAGTTGTACCGGGAATAAATTCCGGTCGGTATCGGTCGATTCCGGTAGGTACCGGCCGGTACCGACCGGAACCACTAATACTGGCGAAACTAGGGACCATTCTGCAAAAAAAAAAGAGAGGAGAGACTGTTTTGCAAAAACCGAAAATAAACCCTAAAAAATCACCCCCCCTCCCCGACTTCGGTCTCCCTCTCACTCTCACTGCCTGACCTCTCTTCGTCTTCTCTCCCTCTCAGATCACCGTCGCTCCCTCGCCGCCTGCGTCGCCGGTCGTCATCGTCGCCTGGTCGTCGTCCTCTTCCTCCGCCTCCCTCGCGTCTTCGTCTTCTCCGGTGGTCTGCTCGAGTCTTCGTCTTCTCCGGTGTTCTCCTCGCGTCTTCGTCTTCTCCTCCGTGCGTCTGTCGTCCTCCGGTGGTCTCGCGGGTCGCCTCCGTCGCATCGTCCACGCCGTCTAACCTCACCGCCTCCTCCGTCCTCCCTCTGTCGCAACAAACATCGCCGGCCACCGACACCTCAGATCCGACTGTTTAGCAAATTTTTTTGGTGTGTGTTGACTGATAAATGTAATTATTTTTTGTGTTGTTGTGGTCCTGTGGATTGGAAATTGTTGGATTTGCCTGCCGTTTATGTTTTTGTTGTGGATTGGAAATGATGAAAATGTTGGAGAGATGGAGTTGTGGAGGATTGGGTTTCGGT
>JANIPN010000005.1:16509657-16520300 GCA_027478595.1 Erythroxylum anguifugum
TAGGTATTTGCTGGACTGAGGTTGTAATTTCATTAAATTTTTTAGGGTATTTTTGTTATTAAATTAGAGTTTGGAAGACAAGCCATGTCATTCCATCCCTGACCCCCCAATTTGGGAGGTTACAAAATATTAGATTTTGTATGGCAAATGATGGCTTCCAAAGCCATTAATTGCCATTCCATCCTGTTTCAAAATAGACTCCCAAACAATAGCCCGAGTCATTTGGGTCATTCCATTCCATTCCCTGCCATCCCTCCACCCACATCCAAACATATCATAACCCTTTGTTTTGTCTAATTGCGACCATCTCTTCGACAATTTGATAATTCCATCAAGATAATCGACGATTGACATATCTTTTTGGCGGCAATATGAAGGCAATAGTAGAGTAATGATCAGCGTACAATAGACTATTGAAGAAAGTGCTTCAATGAGCTGATTTAGGGGTCGCAAACAATTGTAGAATTGAGGGATAATGAGGCAACTGAGAGTAAAAGTGAAGCTAAGAGATAACACTTTATCAGTGGGTCTTATTTATGTCGAGATAAACATTAAGCAAAGCAGTTTATTTAAGGGCGTTCCTTTGAATTCGTTAACATGAGGATCACATAAGTTTTCTTCTCTTAAACCAAAGGACTAGAGTTTCAATTTCCTACCTCAGAGATGCAAGCATTAGACAGTTGAAATAGGCGGTGAACATAAAGACAAATCATTGCAAACCCAATTCATTAAGCATTAGAATATATCAGTATGAATAAGAATATCCAATTTTCACTTGAGAAGCATCACGGAAGTAAGGAGCCAAAACCTACACATAGGTTTCTGAAGGATTAGCTCCTAATCAGCATTCCCAGGCGTTGGTTACTCAGTGAGGTTCTATGATTTCCTCTTCAGATATATAGTGCATTGCAGCTACAGAAGCAAGTTGGCGCCATAATAATACACTGCTAGGATTATTAATGTATCACATACACTTCAAATCAGTCCAGTGCTCAGTTTGCCCGGTCTGTGAGCACCTCAAGATCCATTTCAGTTGGGTCAGTTGCTTGAATTTCATAGTGAACACCTTCCAGTTCCCTTCTGAAGCTTTCCTTGGAAGTGGCATACAACATCTTGGACCGGATGCGAGATACAGAAGGCGACCTGAGGCCAGACACTGATTAAGTAAACACAACAATATTCATCGAATGAATACATTGGCAACATAATGCAACTGGTCAAGGAAATCTACAAGCAGGACAGAAATATATTCTTGAACTGTTTTACCATAATCCAACAGATCATGTCACAGCAGCAACAAGACCTGGTGGGCGATCCGACATTGCAAACATCTGGTCCCTTTTATGATCTTTCATACAGACTTTTACCACACAATTGAAGGAAATAAATAATATCTAACCATATTTAATCAACATGCAATATGATCTTCCAACAAGTCAAGCTAGGAATCAGAGATGCAATGAGAAGAAAGAACAACTTCATATTCCTATCAGCAACTAGGAGTTTCATCTCGAAATCTTAGAACGTTCATATAATTCATGTCACTTTTGTCAAGGATCACTCTCATGCAAACAGTTTAAATCGTAATGTTGTTTTCAAATCCTAAAAACATTCAATATAGTAGCATGAGAGGACAACAAGAGTCTCAACTATGCAACTAGCACAATCCAACTGATACGACTCGAATTATTGCAAAGATTATCAAACTTATTAACAAAAAGGAACAGATACGCATTCATGTCACGATAAAGATTTCCCACGATTACCAGCCACTTAAAATCTCCTCCAATCAGATGCACATAATTGTCACAAACTTTATTCTCTTAAGTTCATCTGTAATGTCCACCAAAAGATGCAATATGCAAAACAAATCATACATAAACCAACAAACTGAGAAAGTCTATATGAAATTGAATAAAAATAGTGTTGATAAACTTCAGGGCTTAGTTTGGAAATTGATTGTATTGAAGAAAACAAAAACCTTTGTCTAAAATAATCCAATTCAAACATACAGCACCCTCAACAAGTGAACGCAAAACTGAATTTTGTATTTCCACCAAAAGTAGCATTTGCCACAGTAAAAAAGCAGAAACTGACCATGCAATGAAGAAGATCTTGCTCTTCTGGCAATTTTCTGAAGTTACAAAATCAAAGTCATAGACTGCGTAGCGGCAGTCATTTTCAGGCAAAGAAGCACTAAAATCGTCATAGCTCTCAGCTGGCCCTCCAGTCTTCTCAACGACCACCTCATTTTTATTCTCGTCAATCTTGAATATGACATAGCGGTGCAACCTTCTTCTCTGCAATTCAACGTACGTACTTTTGCTGTTATCAGCGACACCCATGCCAGTTGAAGCGTTTCTCTGAAAGGCATAACCCCTGATGTCAATATGGATCACTAAAGGCATAGAACACAAGGAAATCTCAATCAGTCAAAGTGCAATTTTCCACCATCAAGATCATAAACTCTACTTCTGTGCTTTCATGATGTATTGCAACTAATTTTATCATACGGCATTGTACCAGAAGCTTGGTCAACTAAGTGAGGATCCATGCAAAAAGAAGAGGGATATGCATTTTTCACATTACTTTTCCCCGATTGAATTCTACCAAAAGCTTCAACCCTGTTGGCTAATCATCATGATTTCCTCCAATATGGTCCTGATTGAAGGATATGCATCCCGCACTCCAGAAATAGCCGATGATACTTGAAAAACATAAAACAAGCACGCAAAATGATTTTAAAACATAAACCAAGCACGCAAAATGATTTTAACTCTGCCAACCTAGGACATGACTAGAACTACCATAAAACAAATCTATCTTGACTGACACTGCTTCCAATTTGAAAGCCTCTACTGTCCTATGGTCATTAGCTTTTATCCAAAAACTGTGAACAACATCCAATAGAATAAGTTCAGACACCATCACATCCAGTACACAGAATAGATCAATTCCAGGGCGACATATAATCCTATCTTATCATACCATAAAAGTAATGTAAAAGAAAAAGATTTTCTATGTTATCCTCTCAATCTCAAGAGATTCACCTTTAGGCCACAGAACCCAAAAGGAATAAGGAAAACAAAATGGGCAAGAGTCAGTAAAGAGGAATGTTTATCATCAAACTAAAAGAAATCTAGTACAAACCCAGTTGAAAAGAATATAAAAAACAAAGCAACAGATGATCAAGCAACTAAAAGACCAAGAAAGGTCAGATCTTTAACATGAAAACAAGTCATCAATTAGAAGCCTTACCAGTCTGAAAGACATGCTTACTGTAAACAAACAATTAGAGACCGGAACTGTTGAAAACAGAGAATAATATGGACTTGTAAATAAAAGTTGAATAGGAAAGCGAAGAAGAGGGTGTTTATTTTATACAAAGTCATGGAATAAACAAGTAAAGTGGATGCTGTAACCGTGCATTGTGTATACGAAAGTAGAAGAAAAGAAGAAAAAAAAAAAGTCTAGGCTTTTAAATCCCTTTCGGGTTTTGTTTGATAGGGAGAAAAAAGAGAGAGAGAGAGAGACGAGTGATGCTCGTATTGGATGCTCTATGAGAGGAGGCGGTTGACTGGCAAAAAATTTGACATCTGAGATCCACGTGTTCGTAAATGGACTTAGATGCTGATTTGGAAATTCAATTTGGGAACAGATTATTGTTACTACCTTGTTCTATTATTCAATAAATGTGACTCATATAGGTAGATGTTTCTGAAATAAGGTGGTAATAGGAATAGATGATTTGAACTTATTCAATTTACGAGGAACAAATCGTCTATTCCTTTTATTGTCTTCTACTCTGTTCCGAAACTCTTTGCTCCGTTCTTTGTTTCATTTATTTATTACAAAGAATGGTTGAAAGGGTTGGAAATAAGACTTCAGGTTCTTTGTCTAATATTACGGTGTCTTATTGTGTCCAATAAATTTTAGCTATTTATTTATGTGGGGTTCGTATGGAGCCCGCGTGAGTCCCGCAAAATAAATGGTTGAGATTCCATAAAACAGAATAAGACAGAATAAAACTGAACAGAGGATCTGATTTCTGAAAACGGAGTGAGGACAGAGAGATGAGAACAAACTATTTGGTCCTCAATTTACTTGTGTTATCACATAATTCTTTTTAAAAGTATACATATCCTCGAACTTTCGTAAAATAAGCAGCTTTTTGTACCGAATACGTAAACTTATAAAAATTAGTTTATTGTGCTAATGGTTACATAAAATAATATTTTGAAAATAAATAGAGAAATCTTTTATTGTGCTTAAATTTCAAATGCTTTTTTATTTCTTAATTTTTGGTTATATTAGTACTTGAATATTATTTTTTTTAGAAGGACTCGCATTTTTAAAAATAAAAAAGTAAAAATGAATGAAATTGATTTAAAACAGACCATAAAGTAAGAATTGGTCTGTTGATGGCATGGGATGGAAGCTATCGTCGCGTGATAGTGAAAGTGGACTCTTTACAGGTTATTAATATCCTTTCTTCCTGCTTGCATGACCCCACCCCCAAAAGCATGTTGGCAGCACTTCATCAAGGCAAGGAGCCCTTTACCACCCGACCATAGGGGACTAGACGTTTTGCATCAGTTTACTTTCGTTTTCTTTTCCTTGTAAAAAAAAAATATGAATACGTACAATAAACAAAAAGAAGCTCATTTTAAGTTAAGCCCGAAGCCCAATCTATTTAAATCCAAAATCTATTTTTTGTCATAGGTAAATATAAAGCCCATCGTCACCTTCTGGTATTTGAATTTCGGTTTTTGAAAAGTTTTTAACTTTTTTTACCGTAAAAAATATTTTTTTTAAAAATAAGTATTTAGTTATAAAATTTAAAAGTATTTTTTAATAAAAATAATTTAAAAAATTAAAATATTTATAATTTCCGATATTTACGTTTATAAATGTTGCATTAAACAATCTCTCTCTTCCTGCGTTAAAAAAACCTCTCTGGAAAGCTAACCAATCTCTCTTTTTTCTCTGCCTCTACTCTCCGATCTTGTCCATTCCTTTTATGGTTACGGTTTTTTTTAAAATCTCGATTTCCTCCTTTCTGTTCCAATTTATTTTCTCCTTTTTTTGTTATATTAATTATTGCTTTGTTTCACCCACCCAGGAGGAGCTCACCTGATGCGATTTTGAGCTTCAAGATCGGTCTTTTGAGGAATCGCTTCTTTGGAGGCAAAGCAGCTTCTTAATCAAGGTGTTGGTTACTCTGTAATACTTGGGTTTGGTGCCTTCTTTGCAATCTTCACTTCTTTCCTGGTATTTGCTCCTCCTACCTACACCTTTCAGTAGTTTCTTACCTAAAGTTCAGTTCTTTCTGCGTCTCTTTAAGTTCTAATTCGTGTTGTTCCACAAAACCATATAATAGAAGCTCAAAGGTCATGCTTTTAATATTTTGTACTCGTACAACTGATGATTGCGTACTTGCATTGCTCTTGATTTCCGTCATAAAGAAATATATGATTTCTGTTCATGGAATCTAAACTCTAACTTTGAACTATCTGCTCAGTGAGACTAGTATCTGGCAAGTAGCACTGCTGACCTAGTCAAATCTTCACAGACATGACTGTAGTGCTAATTGTGTAGATTGATGAAATAATGATAGCTATGTACAGAGTTCTGCTATCTTTTAGAATCCTTTGTGGAAGTGATCCAATTGTTTTGTTTTGTTTTGTTTTTTTTTGTTTCCGTAGTATGTTGATGGATTTTCTGGATAGACTTCGTTAAGGTACCGTAATATGTACCCTGCTAATGGATTAGGAGAGTCCTAGAGAAGAAATATTTTAGAACAGTGTTGTCTCTCCATTTTAGCTGAACGCTACAAAATGTATTAAGGAGCAGAAGTCACAGGAACTCTGCTAAGGCTGCAAAACGGGCAGTTAAATGATGGGTCAGAATTCTTCAGTATAGTGAATCACTCTAGTCTGGTGTGTACTTCTTGTTTCCCATTTGTAAATAATTGGCCTTCTCCTCTCTGAGACAAAGGAGGTGATCACATATTTGATTGGGAAAATACAACTGTCTGAAGAGTTAAAAAGCATAATGGAAATGGTTATTATTTGTCCTTGAAACTTTCTCCAGTTATTCTTCATTTTGTTACATTGTAAAGGCACTAATAGTTATCTCTCATATCTAGAGTTTCACATTTCCTTTAACTTACTGTTATCAGTTTACTAAGATGAAAGTTGGTGTTATAGAGATAACTTCAAGTTTCCCTCTTGATTACACATATTTGTGCTCATTTCTTAATGTGCTGGTTGTCAATGGGTTCAGGTATGGCTGGAGAAAAGGTACGTTGGATCCCGCCATACATCAGAATGGTTCAACACTGCAGGGAGGAATGTCAAGACCGGACTTATAGCTAGTGTGATTGTATCACAGGCAATCCCTCCTGATTGGTTCATTTCTTTCTTTTAGTTTGCAGTGATTTGCACCAACCCAGTTCAGTTTATTTTCTTCTCATCATTGATACTGCAGTGGACATGGGCTGCTACAATTTTGCAAAGTTCCAATGTAGCCTGGGAATATGGAATTAGCGGGCCATTTTGGTATGCTAGTGGCGCTACTATCCAGGTACGTCAAGCTTAACATTCATCTCTTACTTCCTCAAGTTGTAATGCTTGTTTTGAATGGTAGAAATGACAATTTGCTGCTCATAGCCGACTATTTTAAACAACAGATACTTCTGTTTGGTGTAATAGCTATAGAGATCAAAAGAAAGGCTCCTCATGCACATACAGTTTGTGAGATTGTAAAAGCTCGGTATGTTCAAAAGGCACTGTAATCTTGATCAAGTTGTACCCGATGTTTATCATTTAGGAGAACAAAGAACCATTTATAGCTTTTTTATCTTTTATATACTAATAATCTCTTCAGCTGGGGGACTCCTGCACATATTGTGTTCCTTGCTTTCTGCCTTTTGACAAATATTATTGTAACGGCGATGTTGCTTCTTGGTGGTTCGGCGGTTGTGAATGCACTTACTGGAGTCAACATCTATGCTGCTAGCTTTCTGATACCACTTGGAGTGATAGTTTATACTCTGGCTGGTGGCCTAAAAGCAACATTCTTGGCAAGTTATATACATTCTGTTATAGGTACTTGTATTTGTCATTTGAATCTTTTTCTTGGGGATGTGGATGATGTTACTGATATTTTCTGACTGACATACTTTTGCTCATCTGCATAACCATTTTACGTTTTAGTACATGCGGTGCTAGTTATCTTCGTGTACCTAGTTTACACAGCAAGTAGTAAGCTTGGAAGTCCTAGCCTGATATACAATCACCTAAAGGAGGTAGCAAGTAAATCAAGAATATGCTTGGAGCCAATCTCTCATAAAGGACAATCCTGTGGTCCAGTTAGTGGAAATTACAAAGGGTCTTACCTAACAATGCTGAGTTCAGGTGGGCTTGTTTTTGGGGTTATAAATGTTATTGGCAACTTCGGCACTGTTTTTGTTGACAATGTAAGCTTAGCATAATGCATCTCCTTACTGTTATTAAGAACTAGTTACATTCCTTTTCTCTCGTTCATGTCTTTTTTTTTTTTTCACTGAAATTGAATTGTTTAGGGATATTGGGTGAGTGCTATAGCTGCAAGACCATCATCAACCCATAAGGGCTACTTACTAGGTGGGCTTGTGTGGTTTGCTGTGCCATTCTCACTGGCAACAGCTTTGGGTCTAGGAGCACTTGCACTTGATTTACCAATAACAGAGACTGAGGCAAGTCATGGACTTGTTCCTCCTGCCACTGCTATAGCCTTAATGGGGAAGGGAGGATCAATTCTTCTGATGACTATGCTTTTTATGTAAGCTTCTTTTTATGCTAGCTCAGTGAACTTGAATTTATGACCGAAATTCATAAACTATGCAGTTTGTTTACAGATTAAACCATATATTACCATGCTAATCATATTGTAATATCACATTATAGAATAAAGATCATTCTCCTGAGATATCATAAAATCATATATATGGTTGAAATGGTCAGTCTGACAAGCCATCTCTGCAGATTTATATTTCAAATTCAATCTACTTCAAGAAGCATGAATTTATTAAGTTAATGATGTTCCAATTCTTTGTCTCTAGATTTTTTAGTGCTTTGGACAATTTTGCACTCTTATCGTACTCTTAATTGTCACTCACATGATTCTAACATCTAAAGTTGAGTGACAGAATAGTTCCATCCACCAAAAATCTGATCTTCATTTATACAAGGATATATAAAATGTTGGGATGATCTGAATTTTCAACTCCTCAGAACTCCAGTTTAAAGTACCATCTTTACCTATCCATACAATAGCATTTAACTTTTAACATCTGTTTAATGATCAGGGCTGTGACATCTGCTGGATCCTCTGAGCTGATTGCAGTATCATCACTATGCACTTATGATATATATCGCACTTACATAAATCCAGATGCGAGTGGTAAGAAAATCCTCAACGTGTCAAGGGCTGTTGTCCTAGCATTTGGATGTTTCATGGGATTATTAGCAGTAATTCTTAACAAAGCTGGGGTGTCGTTGGGTTGGATGTATCTTGCAATGGGAGTGCTTATTGGTTCAGCTGTTCTTCCCATTGCTTTTATGCTTCTGTGGAAGAAAGCAAATGCTATGGGTGCCATTCTTGGAGCAATTATTGGTTGTGTTCTTGGGATTATAAGTTGGTTATCTGTTACAAAAGTCGAGTATGGGCGGATTAGTCTTGACACAACTGGCAGAAATGCACCAATGCTTGCTGGGAACCTTGTGTCCATCCTTACTGGAGGAGCCATTCATTCTATATGCAGTCTTAGGTGGCCTCAAAACTATGAATGGGATACTACCAAGCAGATCACAATGGTTGAAAAGGAAAAGATTGAGCTACCAGCAGATGAGTTCAAGGAAGAAAAACTCTTGAAAGCAAAATCCTGGATTGTTAAATGGGGTGTTGGCTTCACTGTTTTGATTGTTGTTTTATGGCCTCTCCTGACTCTTCCTGCAGGTAAATGGAATCACTCTATCTTGGTTAAGAAAAGTTTAAAAGTCTTTTGAAGATTCCAGGGGTTTAAAACCTTTTTCAGATGTTGTGTATGTAACGACAAAGAGAGTCATAAGTTATCATATGCTTGCAGTGGTGTGTCAATAATGTTGACTAGAACTTTGCTTGTAATTGTAGGTGAATTTAGCAAGGGCTACTTCACATTCTGGGCTGTGATTGCAATAGCTTGGGGTACAATTGGGTCTATAGTAATTGTTGCTTTACCATTGGTTGAAAGCTGGGAAACCATTAGCAGTATCTTTCTAGGCATGTTTACAAATGATGGGCTGATGGACAAGATTGAGGAGTTGAACACAAAGCTGCAAGCAATCATTTTGGCGGTTCCTGAAGCTGAAAGGTACTACTTGCTTGAGAAAGAGAAGGCCAAGAAAGACTTAGCTTGATATCAATCCTTATAGTCGCAAATATATGTAGGAAAATTGTCAACTTTGACTGCCAATTATTTATTGTACGCACTTGCCAAGTATTTCAGGTAAGAACATAGGAAAAAACAAATTTGAACAAGATAATACAATTAAAAATTTTGAACGAAAACCTATGTAGCTTTTTGTCGAGGAGTGAGGACAATAGAAAGAGTCAGCATATTTTGGATAGATATGCTGCCAATGATTCCAAAATTAATCTTTGGGGTTACGTAATTCTTGGTTATAGTTAAGGAGTCTACTTATTATAAGCTAAGCCTCACCGGAAAAGAAAAGACACGTAATTAGAAGCCTATGAATAAAAGTCCTATATATAAAGGAATACATCTAATTACAAAGTTTCATGTATCAAGGAAAACATGTATTTGAAGCCCCAGACATAAAAGAAAAATATGCAATTGAGTCCTACGCATAAAAGAAAACCTATATATACATAAAGAAACATATGTCTCGAATACATGCATTTATTAAGTCCTAGGTATAAAAGGAAAACATTGAATTGTTAAGTACTAAACATAAATGAATGTATTTTCAAAAAGAGTCCCAAACATAAAGGAAAACTTTAAGTAAATGTCCCACCGATGAAGGAATGTATTTGGATACACTATATATTCTATTGCTCTCTCATGCCAATCTATCTTGTGTTGTCAACATAGCTATGGTGTACAGTAGACAAAAAAAGCCCATGTTGTGTAGACACAAACCGGTGGTTTGTGTAGACAAAACCGTGAAACCACCGGTTTGTGTCTACTGGAGGGCTGGGAAGTGTAATCGCAATCCTTGCAAGTTCTTACACTCAGAGATGGAGTGGCAGTCTTGCGAACAACTCCATCACCACTCCGCGTAAGCAAATTGGTGATGCACAAAAGTGTCAAGACATTATCTGCCTTTATTCGGCTCAGAGACGGAGCCAGAAATTTAATATAGGAGGGTCCAAATATTTATTTTTTAAAATTTTAGGGAGCTCAGTACCCTACTGACCCTTAAATAACTCTGTCCTTTTATATATATATATATATTAAAAATAATTTTTTTAAAAAGCTTTGAGGGGCCCAATGCCCCCATGTAGCTCCATGTAGCTACGTCACTGATTCGGCTTTGGGGAGGTGCACTTTGTAAGATTTTTGAAAAATTACCTAACTTTTTACTATTCATGTTATGGTC
>JANIPN010000005.1:16557211-16568449 GCA_027478595.1 Erythroxylum anguifugum
ATAACCTGCATTCAACTCAGTTCATATTATGCATTTTAATCTTTTAAATTGGTGAACCCCTATCCCTATTTATCAATTATTAATTAGACCATTTTTCTTGATTGTTTTATATTTCCTTGCAATTTAATTGATCAACCAATCCAATCATTTTTTATAATTTTCTGTCGATAACATACAATTAATTAGGTTTAAATTGACTGGTAAAAAAATTGGTCCTTGAGGGAGACGACTTAGAATATTCACTGTGCGGGTACTAGGACGATTCTGTACGCTTGCAGAAATTATCGATCACCTTCAACGACGTTCGGTGCGACGTTTTCAGAAATGTCAAAAATATTATTCAACGACGTTTTATTGGCTTCTGCGACGTTTTTAAAACGTCGTAAATGGGGTATTTTTCTTGTAGTGTGATGGAACAGGTGTGATTAGTGCCTGGAGGTGGTCGTCAAAACATGATGCCGCTAATGAAGAAAAAATTATATGAACTACTACAAGTTTTAGTGTATAAATTTGTATAGAGTACAGACCAACCCTGTAATGTTTTTCATTGTATGACATAAATAAAGTTCACGTTTCCACACTTGTCTTACTCTTACATGTAATGAGGTTATACTATATGACAAAGGAAGTTCCTTCTTCCACAATGATTCAGCCAACTGCTTCAACTCACCTAGTTTATGATACTCTGCAGAATTAGTATTCACAAACATGGAAATCTGATGTAAAATCTGTCCTTTCATATGTGAAACATTTTTTTCCATGCTATCCAATCTAATATTTGCATTGTAATATGTTATATTTTTCAAAATGGTTTTCTTATGTAAATAAAACTTTTGAAATGGAAAAGCATTATTCAGAGTATAGAGATGTTTTTTTTTAAACTAGTATAGAGATGTTAGATAGTATCAAAGCATGAAATGATTTAGACTATAGCAGGGCATGGCCTTGTTGTCTTATACTGATAACTGTTAAGTAACCGTTTCACCATAATAGTTTAAACTGTTGTGTGAGGCCAACTTAATTGGTTTTATATATTTACTAACACACCCCTTTAAGTGAAAGCTCTTTGGGCTTGAAACTTGCACAGACTCACTCTACCTTGTGCTAAATAATAGGTGGGTAGTAGAATTTGAACTCAGGACCACTTAATCACAAAGGCTCTGATTCCATGTTAAGTTACCATGTTAAATAACCACGATACAACTGATATCTCCAATAGAAGAAATCAAATTAAACTTCTACAGATGATCGTAAATGATCCCGACCAAACAATTGAGTTGCTCTAATCTTCGTTTGCAATTATACATTGGCAACAAAATATAATCAAAATTAAGCTATAAATGACCACGACCAAGTAATTGGCACCTGGAGCATGCCAACCCCAGACATCCATAGATGCTACTTCTGTAAGACCACCTGATATATACAACTTCAATGGCCCAGTAATCGGATTTCTGATTTGAACAGGCTTCATTATGTATAATCTGTAATTTTCAAAAGAAACTCATGTATCCAATTGATGTCATTAGAGAACATTTGATTTTTATTTCTTCTCTTTTTTCTTTGGAAGTTTATTTATGCCTATGTTTTAAGCATATTTCAGATTTTAATTCATTTCAATAAAATTCATAATGGATCTTAACGAGCATGCATATCCATTATTGAGTTGATTCACCAATCGCCACAAGAATATTCGAATATTAGAGGAAGCACTTGGAAGAACGACTAGGCCTGTGATATTGGATGATGTGGGAATTGGTACGAGTTCTGACTCATCAGATTATTCTATAGAGCACATACTTGTGCTGCTTTTGTTTTACACTATGAATATTGTACTAGAGATAGAACACATTTATTTCTGCATAATTTTTTGACAAGTCATGTAAAAAGGAACTTGGAAATATTCTGCACTTGGAGATCTTGAAGGAATTCTGGCTACAGATGGTGCCTCTCGTGCAAGGGAGTAACACATTTGTAGACATCCTTCGGTTCAATAGACTATGAAAGTCTTCTATCAAATCACGATCCAGGGATATTATATTAACATATGGAAGATGATTTTAAAACGATCAACTTTGTAACCAAAGGCCAAGTACTAATCTTTTAATAAACAGTTTTTTCCTGTGTCTTTTTATTTTACATCCACTTGACAGTGAAATTCTCAAAGTAAAGATGTAACAAGATGGCACTGGATAAATGAGATTCTTATTAGGACTTGACAATGCAACGAGAAACTGCTCGACATATTCACTTGAATCCATTATAACACGCGTACATTATACAAAAATCTCCAAAACTTACACGAAATTTTTTTTAAAAAAAAGATAGGCACCAAATGAAGATAATTATCAAGTCTCAAGAACAAGGTTAGACACAAACTTGTTGAAGAATTATTTGGCAGCAGCAGCCTCTTCCTGTAACTGTTTAACCTTGGTGATATAATCGTTCATTGCTTCATCCTTGGATTTCCCTGCCAAAACCAAACTTCACCTGAGTGCTAAAACGTAATTGCATATGACAATAACCAACACTTGAGGTCCACAGGTAATTAAATTGATTTTTGACTACCTTCAACAGCCTTCCATGCATCCCACTTGGCCCTATCCTTCATGTTGAACATTCCAGGACGATCTACATGTCAGATTAGATATAAGGATCTTTTAGTTTGGTAAAATTAAATTATTCGAATGTAGACATGAAGTTAGAAACTCACCGGTGTTCACTGGTCCAACAGTGGCTTGCTTATACAGCCCATAGAGAATGAGCTTGTTCTCATTTGCTGTGTTTTCTGGCAGGGTTTTAGCTTTTACAGCATACTGCTCAAAGTCCTCCTACAAATTTCAATGTTTAGATTGACAGCAAACCTTTTTTACGATTGCAATCAAATGCAAGTTCCAAACTTTAACTAATTCTAGCACACAATCGAAAGGAACATAATTCACCCAAAAAAAAAACATCAATCAATAAACTCAAACACGCAAAGAAACAAAGATTTATAAAACAAGCCAAATCCAACTTGGATGGATAAATAATATGACAAATAAAAGAGCTAAGAATAGATTAAACAGGCGCACACTTGACATCAGACTGACTGTTGCTTCTAAACAAAGAAAAGGGTTTAGTGAAAGCTGACTTCACCTTCAAACCCATTTTTCGTGGTGACTCCTTATTTATACCAACAACGGTGTATGGAAGTTGCACTTATAGCATTTTTGTGTATGGTGAGAATATAGTGATCGAGCGAGAGGGAAACTATGCCGTGTTATTTGCTCACATGCATGCACATTCCTCACTTGTGTACTCTGTGATCTCGACGTGGTATATGGAGTAGTAGTTGGCGGATCTTTGAATGCGATTTGAGGTTGAACATTATTAGGTCAATTATTTTTGTTGGTTGGTAATAATTAAGTAATATCGCAGACTATATGTTCGGGATTCGTTAAGTTGTTACGGGGAATGAATGAATCTATATATAATAGCATTCAACATAAAAGAAAAAGATAAACACGAGTTCAGAATATTTGAGCGGGCAATTTAACTTTATATTTCTATCATACTTTATATCGTTCAATTGACCTAGGGAGTTTAAGTCTTGTAATGTTTAAATTTTCACTTATTTTCATATATTTGAGAACTAATGTGATAAGTAGGAATTTAGCACTCCAGATTCATTCTACTAGAAATTTATTAAATAATTTTGGACACAAATTTTTCTCATGTTTTCAATATAAATATAATATAATTGCACAATTATGTGTTTTCTTGTAAGGATGAATGAAATCAAATATTATAATTTATTAAAAAATAGACAAAAATAAATAGTTACGATTGCATATTTATTTACTTGCAACTTTTTTTAATTGACCAAGTAAAACAATTTAGTTAAATTGTTTTTGTTTTGAGAAATGCCCGTAATGGAGTTAGAGGTAAGATTTTGAGTGAGTTGTTGAAAAAATTTAGGTCGTTCGTGTTGTTATATAGTGTCTATATAATTATTTTTCTATATAATATTGTAAATAACTAAATATTGTCAAGCATAGTACCTATCGTTTATTCTCTTACAAACGATAGGTACTATGCTTGAGGCACTTAAGTAAAGATTGTATTATAAAAAAAAAAAGACAAAAAGCTGTCAACATCTTGCATTTGGCAAGCTTGGCTACAACCTGCTTAACGGTGGAGGGTCTGTAAAAAGACCCTCTCTCCCTCTTTCTTGAGATATGCATCATATGTGATATGTGGTGTGTAACGCTCCATATTAGGAGTTAGAATATTGAGAAATTTTAATGCATAGTATACCTTACATAATTAAGTTTTTGCTTATTTATGCATATGTATTTTGACACATACAAATTATTATACATGCATTCATGACATTCCAGGTATAATTGGTTTTAGAATTTTGATTAAGATGAGAATTTTGGTTTATTAGTGATGGACATTTATTTGAAAATTATTAGTAATATTTAGGAATTTTTTTAGAATTTTAGAAATTTTTTAAGAATTTTGGGATATTCAGAAAATAGATAAATGGTATTTTGACATGTAGCACTTCTATGTGCATGACAAATGGCTCACATGCAATGAGTCACGTGTCAAATTGGTAGCAATGCACGTGGTAACAACATACGTGAGTATGTGTGTTACAGGGGGGAAATCAACGAAGCCTTGTTGTTCTTCAGATTATGGTGTACTCTTTGAAAATCACCGAACTTTCATCACTGATTATTGTTATTAATTTTTAAGTTAGTGTTAACCTTTGTAAACAAAACAATTCAGCTCAGCTAAGAATTTGTTTCTTGTTGGTTTTACTTCTTCAACCTTCCACCGAACCCTGTTCTTCACCTTCATTGTCAAAGAATTTGAAGAAAAATCAAGTATGTGATATTCTAACTCTCTGAGTTCTGTGAATGATTCAGATGATATGTTAGTGTTGGAAATTAATTCATGCATGAGTTGGATGACGTTTTATGTTGGAACTATATACATGCAACGAGAAGTTTATGCAGTGTAGTCTCGATGAATGAATTCACCGAATGACTTAGGTGAGGATTTGAGGTTGTGAGTGTATGAAGATAGCAATAAGAGTATCTGGAATTGCATATGAGACTACTAGGTGTTGAGTAATTTGAAAAGAAATTGCAGAAAATGGAACAAATGTAATAAGAATGAAAATGCAGTAGAGAGAGAGAGTCTAACTTGAAAGATTTCATTTCTGTGAATGTTCGCCGCGACCAACTCTCCTTGGTTCATCGCAGACAACTTGAAGGATTTGGCAAGGATTCCTTTCGGGTAAAGTTCACCACGGCCAACTTTAAGTTTTGCCGCGGCGAACTTATGAGAGTTTTGCAAGAATTTCTCTCTAGAGGAGTTCACCGCGGCGAACTTCTGGCTTCGCTGCGACTAATTTTTCTCTATACTAAACATGCTTCAGTATTTTAAGCATAACTTTCTCTGTAGTCATCTTAATGGAGTGATTTTTTATTTGGAGTAAACTAGAGACATAGGGCTACAAATTGTCTGAAGAAATTGAGTTCTAATTCTGCTTCTAAGAATTTCAGAATCTGATTAGAACTTGAGATAAGAATTATGATGAAGCTTAAGAACAACCTGAAATCTCTTGAGCATAACTTTCAGTATACTAAACCAAATTGGATGAACTTAGTATTATTAGAAACCTAGGAAAAAGAGGAAAAACTTTCTAGAAGGAAGTATTGCCTAATTACCTTACCTTCATGATGAGAATAATTGAGCAAAGTGAACCGAAGGTGGATTGTGAAATAAATCTGGATTGAGAGATTGAGTATGATTTCGCATGATCGATAATGCGATTAGATTAAGGATTAGAAACCCAGAATTTGTCATGAACATGTATCATACATATTCAGTATACATGAATGTGCATAAATGATTTCATATTCGTGCACAATAGTGATATATGTTTGTATTAAATGTTTTAGAGGAACCCTTAGAGCGACCGATTCCAGATATTATCGGGACTTCAAGGCAAAAAACCAATAAGAAGCTTTTGTAAGTAATTTAGACGGTAAATTTTGTAAGCAAGTTTTGATGGTTTTGCTTTGACTATTTTGTTTGCTACTGATTTTGATAAATTGAATGATTTACAAAGCTGTAAGTATATGATATGCTTGAATAAATGGTATAAAACATTGATTGACATGTAAATTGAATTTCAGACATTTCTGTTTTTTGATCTGTTAAGTCTTAGTTGTAGGTAAATAGGCATGCCTAGAAGGGTCTGCAGCTGCTTCTGTGGCACTTCAGTATCTTTTGTTATTGACACTTTGGTGTCTTTTGTTAGTGACACTTCGGTGTCGAGACTTTGGTCTCTTCTATATAAGTCCCGTTACCCACTTTTGTAAATGGATTTAGCAGTCTTCTAATTTTGTACTCTGATATCTGTTTGATTTGATATAGTTTAATTTATATTCTGATTTTGAAGGTTTATACCTTTTGTGTTATGCAGTTTTGATAATCACAATATCTGTTCTGAAATGTGTTATGTTTGATTTACTGTTAAAGAAATCTTTTAAAGTAGATTAGTCATTACTCACTAAGCTATATGCTTAGCACGGTAGATTTGCCCCGTGTAGTTTCAGAGAGAAAGACATAGGGACTGGGACAAGTCATCCGCAATAGCCAAAGGAATCTGAAATTTATTTTGTTTAAAATGTATTTTTGAGTTTGTTTTTGGACTTGTATCTGATGAATGCGACTCCTAAGTTTTTGTTTCAAGGTTTATAATAACCTTAACTCGGGCTGGGTTCTGAAAGTATGATATGTATTGTATGTTTGTTTGAGATTATGGAAATGCATGTGTGAAATGTTTCGCATGTTTTGGAAATGTTTATTTTTGAATGTTATGCTTCCGCGAAGTTTTCTGTTTTGTTTGTACTATCTTGTGTGACATCCATATATCCTCCCAAGGGGTATTAGGGCATCACATGATGATTATGAGAAAGAGATTTTTTTTGGTATTTTAGGAAACATTCTCTTAAAAAGGTGAGTGGCAAAATAGTAAGGATATTATCATATACGTAGTAAATTTGAGAAACACCTTGTGTGTGAGTCCTACTATTTTCTCGTGTTATTTTTCACTCCTATAGTTACTATTTTTCATTAGTAGAAGATTTATTCGGAGTTTGGCTTGTAGACGTAGCCCAAATTAAATAGTAAACCATGTTAGATTTATGTGTACTATTTCTTTGGTTACTTTTCCTGTGGGATATAATTCATTAATTTTTTTCCTAATAAGTGGTATCGGAGCTAGGTGAGAAGATTACAATAATTTTTTTGACACAATCTGTTCAGATTTCAGATAAACAAAGTGAAAGTTGGTGAATAGTAAAATAGTAACAAAATAAGGTATTTTCCTATTTATCGTTGACAACTGTATTTAATTCCCAAAAATAAATAAAATAGAAATAGTGTTTTATTGATACTAAAGATTTAGTAGATATAATGTCTAATATGATTATTATTATTAATTTTATTAAATCAAAATAATTAAACGACAAATAACAAAAATGTATATACATATTAATTAAAATTAAAATTACTTTCAAAAGCAATTTTTTTTACTTTTCTTTATAATTATGGCATTTGTTTTTAGCTGAGCTTAGAGCATCAATAATTATGGCATTTGTTATACCGACAATTTAGATTATTTTGGTGTTTTGATAGATATTATACAATTAAATCATCGTGAGGAAATAATATCATTTTATTTAAGGTTGACTGGTGAGATGTGTATCATAAAGGTGAATATAAGGTTGGCAAGTTTCGATTTCCTATGGTCAAATTCATACATAAGATGAAAATTGATAAACCATATGTTTTAGCTTCTCAAACTGGACAAGTTTGTTATGTACAAAATATTAAGGAGCTCAATTAGCAAGTTATTGTCAAAACAAAGCCTCGTGATTTGTATGATTTTCCTGATGATGATATAAGAGATGAGTCATGCCAAGAAAATGAAAATTTTGGCTTTACACTTAATAAATCTACTTTAGAGGATGATACTAATATGATATCTTTTGATAGATCTGATTTAGATACTGTAATTGTTGAAGGAAATATGTTAAATATTGATATTAAGAATGCTGGAGAAGATGACGAAACTAATTGTGATGAAGATACTTTCATGAATGATGATGAGACAAACTCAGTAAGTGAAGATGCAGGAGGAGAGGATGTTAATGATTAAGCATTGGTAAGAACTTTGTTTTTAAGTTTTGAATAAGTCAAGAGTTTTGCTTGATATTTTGAACAAGATTTTCATTATATTTAAATTTGTGTGCAAATAACAATATTGAAGAAAAACCATGACAAATAGTTTTTATTCCCTAAATTTTGTACAATATTGATAAAATTAATCATTGGAATGGTTAATTTTAATATGTTATTATAACAAGAAATAGTTATCATTAATTTGTTACGTTTATATTGGCAATAACTATTGTAACAAAAATTTGACGATCAAGTGACAATGAAATTTCTTGTCATAAAGTTACGAATAATAGTGATCATAGTGATAATTCATTTTTTATTACAATATTAAGTAAATCATTTTGCCACAGTAAGAGAAAAATATTAGTAACCACGCTATATTTTATCACAACAAATAGAAAATATTAGTGACCAATATATGTTTTGTCACAATTACAATTCATTCCTGCTAAAATTATTTTGACACCAAATTTCATATATTTTAGTGATAAAACTTAGTGATAAAAGAAAATTTGACACTATTAATATATTAATAGAGATAATTTAATTGTGAAAGATACTAAATTGTCATAGTTACCATTGCATTAGTGACAAAAAATCATCACATTTAATTCAAACAATAGTATTAATCAATTATTTTGTCACAAAAAACTTCATATTTGTGATGAAATGATAGTTAGTCACAAAAAAGTTGTCATTAAATTACAAATAGTAATGACCATCGTGAAAGTTCCGTTTTTGTGACAATATTAACTAGACACTAATTATTTGAATTTTTATTGACAAAAGTTTTCATTATAAAAAGTAAAATATTGTGTGACAATAAACTGTTTCGTTATAGTATTAAAAAAATATTATTGACCAAACTATATTTTGTCACAACAAATAGAAAATTATTAGTTACCTACATATGTTTTGTCACAATTACAATTTATTTCTACCAAAATTATTTTGACGCCCAATTACATATGCTTTTTGTAATAAAACTTAGCAATAATTTTTTTGCGATAATTTTTTAACACTATTAATATATTAATAATAGTGATAATTTCATTATGAAAGAAACTAAATTGTCACAATTATCATTGTATTAGTGACAAAAAATAAATTATCACAGTTAATCCAAACAATAATATCAGTCAATTATTTAGTTTAAAAAAACTCATATTTGTGACAAAATGATAATTAATTACAAAAACGTTGTCACTAAATTTCTCAACTCTTACAGTGAAATTTGGTTTGCCTTCACCATTTTCCATACCAAACATATTTACAACTCCTTGATCTTCTTTGTAGGAGTAAATTGTTTCGAAGTTACCCGTTTGGGATATACCCCATACTCGTACAAAACCATATAGTGAAGAGCATAACAGAACAGGAGCCCAACAGGGAGGCCAAGTCACCATATCTTCATATCCTACAAGCGTCTCCAAGCACATAAACTTTACAGGATCCCAAACTCTGATTCTACCGTCCGTTAAGCTTGAGAACAACTTTCCTGCTCCTACTGTCAAGCACACAACTGGTTCGGTACTGTGACCTTCAAGAGTTGCGACTTTGTTAAAAACACTTTCTAAATTGAAGCTCCATGCATATATTGAACCATCCCCTGCAAACAATATGCGTTGTGGGTAGCTAATGAGTGAACCTGACCTCCTTTATATCAAGACAGAACTCCTTGTCTGGACAACCATCCACTCCAATCTTCCATGTTTTGACCATATTTAGCATGACGACAAACACCCAAGAACCGTCATTGTATTCCTAAAACTTCCTTATACCCTTCAAGCCTAGATAACAACGAAAATTTACTTCCACTCTAACACTAAGAATGCATGAACGTGTAGCTAATTCTACGAGTGTGAAGTAATTCATGGCAGTACATGCATCTCATATAACAACATTTACATAAAAGATACATGCATATTAACCAGTGGAAGCATAACCGAAACAAAAATACCTCCAGCCATTGCCCACCGATTTCTTCTTGCATCTCTAGGTTTTGAATCTTCTATATCCTCTCCCTTTAGCACGAACGATGGTGTACTACTTGTGCTTAGTGAAGATAGGGACCCAAAACATCATTTATAAACCGTTTCCATACCTCTGTCCATCACAGAGGCAGAAGCTTGGGAGTATGGGCGATAACGTGTAAGAGGGTAATGCATTAAATGGATCATAACATGAACAATAGGAAGGTTAGGTAATTTTTCAAAAATCTTACATTCTCCCACTTGATCCATTTAACCCAACATAAACATAACAAGAAATTAAATATATGAATCATGATGATAGGTCCGCTTATAGTGAGTATTATCTTCCATGTATTACTTATATAAAATTTCTCATTACGAGCCCTTAAACTTAATGAATAAACCATATGTTTATTCTAGGTCCAAATTAAATGTCATTTCTCAAAACCAATAAAGATATATGTGCACAAAATATATGAGAAAATATCAAACTAAATAAGAGTTTCATTGAAGCAACAAATGTACAATAAAATTCACATTATGGAACCAAGTCCCATTTGCACTATGTGATCCTTAAACTGCTTAGGTGGCATGCCTTTAGTTGTAGGATCCACAATCATCAAATCAGTGATAATATACTCATGACAACTTTCCTTTCCTTAACATATTCTCTTATGGATAAATACTTAATGTCGATATGCTTCTTCGACTTCCACTCTTGTTATTTTTTGCCATAAAGGCCGTAGCTGAGTTGTCGCAATACAACCTTTATGGCTTAGAAATTGAATCAACAACTCTAAGCCCAGATATGAAACTCTTCAACCATACACCATGCGAGGTGGCCTCAAAACATGATACGAACTTGGCCTCTATAGTTGTCGGTCGATAAACGCAAGTGCACGTTCTACCGTCAAGTAGTAAAAATATCGATCCCACGAAGACCAAATTAGTTAAATAATAATACTCATAATAATTTCTAATTTAAGCTAATAACATAAAAATTAAAGAAAAGATT
>JANIPN010000005.1:16836919-16847463 GCA_027478595.1 Erythroxylum anguifugum
AAGATAAATAATAAACTGTAAACTAAAGGTAAAACAGTAAAAAATAGGTTGGAACGAAAATGCCAAATATCTAACACAAATAATCCAAAGCAGCTGCCACATCTATTGCTATGTTCAGTCTCTGCATAAAGTTCAAGTGTTTTGCTTGTTGGGGGTCATCGTGAGATGGGCTTGAGTGTAACCAAATGTCCAAATTACCATTTGGCATGAATTCAAATACCAGAGCTTTCAAGTCATTGCCTTTGTGATCAATGCTTGAGCAAGAAGTAATAACCTTGATTAGATTCCGATGTCTAATCCTCCTCAAGAGCTGCACATTCTGCATTGAAACTTCTGCTGGCTCCTGATTGGTGAAGCTTCAACACCTTCACAGCAATGACTTGTTCATCTTCATTGACCCCTTTGTAAACAAAGCCGTATCTTCCCTCACCAATGAAGTTTGCTGGAGAAAATTCACCAGTAGCTCGATGAAGCTGCGAATAAGAGATTTTTAGGATATGGCTTCCCAGTGATGACGCGGATGATGTTTTTCTCTCTTTGGTCCTGTTGTAAAAATCAACTGGAGAACACACAGATTTTACGTGAAAAACTCCTAAATTAGGGTAAAAACCACGGGCAAGGATAAAAGACTTTTACTATTGGGAAAAATTAAAGAATTACAAGGAGAAACTAGATCCACAAAAATATACAAAATATTTTTGCCTCTTTTTTTCTCTCTTTTCTCTCTCACCTCACTTCTCTCTATTTTTTTGCTCTCGGATCTCAGTTATATTTCTTGCTTCATCTCCAGAACATATATTTAGCTAGCCATCCCCTTAAATATTCAAAGTTGGTGGGCACCGATTTTTCGGTGCCTACCATATATATTATGCCGGTGCCTACCATTTTTTATAATTCTCCCACTTCAAGATTTGATTGAGTTTCAATCAGATCTTTGCACTATTCTTTCTACCTTGCCGCTTTATGTTGCTTACGTCTCTGTTAGGCCACACGACGATCGACATCACATAAACTTGTCACCATTGATTGCTTTTGTCATAAAACCTGCTATGTTCTCCATTGTATGAATTTTCTGCATGTCCACCGTTCCTTCTTCCACTTTCTCACGAATGAAGTGATACTGAACTCGGATGTGTTTTGTCTTTGAATGAAATGCTGGATTCTTTGCAAGATGCAAAGCACTCTGACTGTCACAATACAGAGTAATATTCTTTTGTCTGTGCCCAAGTTCTTCCAACAACATCTTCAACCACACTGCTTCTTTACTGGCTTGTGTAGCTGATACATATTCTACTTCTGTTGTTGACGTAGCCACAACTGACTGCAGTTTTGAAACCCAACTCACATCTCCTTTAGCTAGTGTAAACACATATCTTGTAGTGGATTTACTTTTATCAAGATCACCTACATAATCAGCATCAATATATCCTTTGACAGTAAAATTCGATCCTCCATAACATAATGCAACATTTGAGGTTCCTTTGATATATCTAAGAATCCTCTTAACAGTATTCCAATGCTCTCGACCAGGATTCGCCATGTATCTACTAACAACTCTCACTACTTGTGCAATGTCTGGTATTATACAAATCATAGTGAACATTAAGCTTCCCACTGCTGATGCATACGGTACTCGAGACATCTCCATCCTCTCTTCTTCATTGCTAGGACTCATACTTGAGGATAACTTGAAATTAACAGGAAGAGAGGTATAAATTGACTTACAATCTTGCATGTTGAATCACCGCAAGATCTTCTTTAAATAATTCTTCTAAGAAAGCCAAATCTTCTTATTATTTCTGTCTCGGTGAATTTGTATCCCTAGAATCTTGTTTGCTGGTCCCAAGTCCTTCATTTCAAATTCCCTAGCCAATTGCGCCTTCAATTCTTTGATACGATCTTTATTGGGGCCTGCTACCAACATGTCGTCTACATACAATAGTAAGACTATAAAATCATCTTTCTCAAACCTCTTGAAGTATGCACAAGAGTCTGCATTCAGTCTGCTATATCCAAGGCTCATGATGAAGAAATCAAATCTCTTATACCAACGCCTTGGTACCTGCGTTAAACCATATAGAGATTATTCAACCTGCAAACCAAGTTCTCTTTCCCTTTTTCTTCAAAACCTTTTGGTTGGAGCATGTAAATTTCCTCTTCAAGATCTCCATGAAGAAATGCAATTTTCACATCTAATTGCTCAAGAAGCAAGTCAAATATAACACTCATTGCTAAAACTACTCGAACTGTAGTGAGTTGAACCACAGGAGAAAATATTTCGTTAAAATCAATACCTTCTTTCTGAGCATATCCTTTTACCACCAATCTAGCACGATATCGCTCTACTTGATCATCACCACCTGCTTGATCTTGTAAACCCATTTGTTGCCAATAGACTTTCTTCCTTACGGTAGTAATACCAGCTCCCATGTCTTATTCTTATGCAGAGCTTTAATTTCTTCCTACATTGCTGTCATCCACTGAGATGCATCTGAACTAGTCATTGCTTCTTGAAAAGTTGATGGCACTCCGTCCTCAGTTAAAAGACAATATGCAATATTCCTCTCCATAATATAATCTGAGTGCCAGCTCGGTGCTCTTCTCATGCGAGTTGGTCTCCGAGTATCTGGAACATCATATTCAATAGGTACTTACTCCTTGTGCTCTGGTGCAGCTTTAGCATAATTATTTTGATCAACTTTCCTATCCACTTATACTGTTGTAGTTTCTGGATTCTCTTGTACAGTGCCGACATTTTCTGCTTGCTCTTGATCCTTATCTTCTATGAAGATAACATTCCTGCTGATAACAATCTTGTGGGCAGTGGGGTCACACAGATGATACCCCTTCACACTTTCAGCATACCCTAAGAAAATACATTTTTTGGATTTCGGATCCAACTTTGTAGTTTCTTGGGCATTGAACATCACATAGGCCGGACTTCCAAATATATGAAGGTTGGAATAATCCACTGGTTTACTAGTCCACATATCCATCGGTATCTTCAACTCAATTGCAGTTGATGGAGCTCGATTCATCACATAACAGGCGGTATTAACTGCTTCTTCCCAAAATTTATTATCTAAGCTTGCAGTTCTCATCATTGCTCTTGCTCTTTTCAACAGAGTTCTATTCATCCGCTCTGCTACTCCATTTTGTTGAGGAGTGTATGCCGTCGCGAACTATCTTTTGATGCCTTCTTGCTTGCAGAATTCATCAAATTCTTTCCCAGTATATTTGCCTCCATTATCTGAGCGCAAATACTTGATCTTCTTACCAGATTCGAGTTACACCCGCGCTTTATAAAATTTAAAAGTTAGAAACACATCTGCCTTCCTCTTGCTAGGAAACACCCAACATCTCCTGGAATAATCATCGATGAATGATACAAAGAAATTTGCTTGTCCTAAGGACGTAACTGGTGCTTGTTATATATCAGAGTGAATCAATTTTAGAATTTCTTTGCTTCTGAACTTTGATGTGTTGAACTTCAATCAATGTTGCTTACTCACAATGCAATGCTACCAGGAAGTAGATTCTTCTCTGCAAGTATCTTCATTCCTTGTTCTGACATATGTCCAAGCTTTCTATGCCACGTTATTGCAGATTTGTAGTTTGGACTAGTCACTACAATGGATGCCTCTCCTTCTTGCAAAGTTACTCTCTTCAACATGTATAGATTTGCAACAATCTTCTCTGCTTTCATAAATACCAGCGATCCGTTAATCACTTTCATGAGCTTGTTTTGAATCTCCAATCTGAAACCGAGATCATCCAGTTGTCCTACAGACAACAAATTCTTCTTCAAGCCCTCCACATGTCACACTTTTTCAATAGTCTGAGTTGTACCATCATACATCTTTAACTTGATGGTGCCGATACCAACGATCTTCAGATCTTGATCATTACAGCTATACACAGATCCCTCAGAGACAGGTTCATATTGATAGAACCATTCTCTTCGAGAGGTCATATGAAAAGTAGCTGCTGAATCGAGAAGTCATACATCAACAAATCTTCTCTTACCTCCAATAGTTGTTGCTGCTTCACAGATCATTACACCTCCATCATCTGAAGTATTTGCCGCATTTCCTTGAGGAACATAGTCTTTCTTATTCAGATTCCAACAATCCTTCTGCAGGTGTCATTTCTTGCCACAATTGTAGCACTTGAAATTCTTCTTTCTCCTAGATTTTGATCTACCATGATTATGACTCCCACTTGAGTCACGTTCCATTGATCTTCCTCTCATCACCGTCAAGGCCTCCGCTTGCTGCGAAGTTGCCAGCCTGTCTTCCTTACTTTTGCGCCGACTCTCTTTTTCCAGAATAGCAGTTGCAATATTGTCGAAGACTAGAGTGTCTATATTGTTTGTTAGATTGATGACGAGTTGATCATACGAATCTGGTAGACTTTGGAGTAGAAGTTCTGCATGTTTACTTATCTCTATTGTATGCCCCAATGATGTGAGTTGGGAAAATAGAGTATTTAAAGTATTTAAGTGCTCCGTCACTGAAGTAGATTCCACCATGCATAAAGTATATAGTTTCCTCTTCAGAAAAATTTTGTTGTGAAGTGATTTGTCCTAGTACAATTTTGTGAGATGATCTCATATTTCCTTCGCAGTCTTCTTTTCCTCTCTGCTGGATAATACTCCATCAGCTAAAGCTAGGTGAAGATTAGCTACAACATTTCCATCCATCTCGTTCAATTTTTTATCTATGACTCCAGTTGGCCGTTCACTAATGGCCGCTAGACAATTATCTTTCCTCAAGATTGTCTTTATCTTCAACTTCCACAATGAGAAATTACTCTCATTGAACTTTTCAATATCAAATTTTCCTGCCATTGCTTCTATCACGAACAGAATTTAGCTCCCACTATTTCACGTGAATAGTACCCGTATGTATGAATAGTATTTGTATGTATGAATAGTACTCATACATATGAATAGTGCCGCACACATGAATTACAGTAACTGCACAGTTTAATGCAAAATTAAATTTGGTTATTATTCACCGACTTTCACTATGCTCACCGAAACTCCGAACGGATTACGCCAAAAAATTCGTTGTAATTTTCTGACCTTTCTTTGATACCACTTGTAAAAATCAACTGGATTAGAGCAGGTTCGCAGTTAAATAGGACTAAAGGAATAGTAATGAACACACAAATTTTACATGAAAAACCCCCAAATTAGGGTAAAAACCACAGGCAAGGATATAAGACTTTTACTATTAGGAAAAACTAGAGAATTACAAGGAGAAACTAGACCCACAAAAATATACAAAATATTTTTGCCTCTCTTTTCTCTCTCACCTCACTTCTCTTTATTTTTTTGCTCTCTGATCTCAGTTATATTTCTTGCTTCATCTCCGTTTGGCCAGCCATCCCCTTAAATATTCAAAGTTGGTGGGCACCGATTTTTCGGTGCCTACTACATATATTCTGCTGTCAAGTGCCTACCATTTTTGACAGGACCTTCTCCTTCTTAAGTGAATGGCAATAAGACCTGCTAAAAGCAAGGGGATAAAGACAGGAATACTAGCTATGACTGCAATTACTCTATGAGAAAGATGCGTCCTTTGTTTCTTTACATTTTGTGGGCAAAGAGGCAACTGGAGTTCCTTAACCCTTCCACAAAGATTTTTGTTTCCAGCAATTGAAAAAGCACTCATGTTTGAGAAGATTCTTGTTGGTTTTTTTTATGTGGAGAAGACTCTCAAATTTTATTGAATAGAAACTTGCCAATTTATACAGTCTTTCTCTAACTAAAATTCAAAAATCAAATAACACCTAATCTGAATCATCATAAAATAAAATCTAATTTATTTGATAGATATCAAATCAATATCTCTAAACTGATTCCTAAAATCAAGAATCTGCAAACCTAAGGGATTTTCCAACAAACTCCTCTTTGCCTTAAGAATTGTAGAGCTTTAATGTCAAAATAATTCATCTTCTTGATGTACTGCTTTTGTCTCTTCATTTTGTGATTTGCAAATCTTTTCCATATGCCAAATTTGTCTACATTTTCTGCATTTTATATCAGGCCTCCACCAACATTTCTTTGTGGGTGATTTGTTTTTTTCAATGTGGGCATGGTGGATATGAATCATCATTGTTTTTGTTTTTGTTGTTGTCGATCTTGTTGAAACTCTTGTGTTTGTCTCCCCCTAAATTTTTTTCTTTTCTTTGTGCATC
Source organism: Erythroxylum anguifugum (assembly GCA_027478595.1). NCBI lineage: Eukaryota > Viridiplantae > Streptophyta > Magnoliopsida > Malpighiales > Erythroxylaceae > Erythroxylum > Erythroxylum anguifugum. Next base: position 16,843,124 of record JANIPN010000005.1, read on the forward strand.
TTGATTTGAGTCATTGTAGGATTTGTTGGCAAATTCGAAACGTCGTAGTCTTCATTTATAGCTTCCCACAAGTTTTTTACTTTAAGGAAGGCTTCCATTAGAATAGCCCAACTTAGATAATTTCTACTATCAAACACTGGCAGAGTAATGGCAGTGAACGATGATTCTGAATCCATTATCGTGTGGTTTTTGATTTGTGGTGTGAAAAAGCGTAGAATGAGTTATGGGTTATAGGTTTGTAGGCTTAGAGGTCCCTTAAGATCAAGAGAGCTCTGATACCAATTGTTGGTTTTTTTATGTGGAGAAGACTCTCAAATTTTATTGAATAGAAACTTGTCAATTTATACAGTCTTTTTCTAACTAAAATTCAAAAATCAGATAACATCTAATCTGAATCATCATAAAATAAAATCTAATTTATTTGATAGATATCAAATCAATATCTCTAAACTGATCATAAAATAAAATCTAATTTATTTGATAAATATCAAATCAATATCTCTAAACTGATTCCTAAAATCAAGAATCTGCAAACCTAAGGATTTTCCAACAATTCCTGTCCTAGGTACCTCGCCCTCAAAACTATTGAAAGAAAGATTGATTTACAAAATGAACGATAGTTCACTTAAAAACTTTGGAATGTTGCCAGAGAGATTATTACGAGAAAGATATAGGAAGCGAATACCTCTAAGTTTACTAAAGGATTGAGGAATGATTCCTTGGAAATGATTTCCATTCATGAACAAGGAATCCAACACTTGGCAATCACCAAAAGAACTTGGAACCTCTTCAGAGAACTTGTTTTTTGAAAATTCCAATTCCACAACATTCTTCATTTTGCTCATTTGGGATGGCAATCTTCCTGACAATTTATTCCATCCTACATATACGTCGATAGTAAGTGAGGGAAGGTTCACGATATTTTTAGGTATGGTTTCGATAAGGTTGTTAAAGGCGATATCAATACCTTCAAGGCTTGTGCAATTATCGAAAGAAGTAGGTATACTTCCTTCTAACATATTTCCCCACAATGAAAGACTGCTTAGACGAGTAATGTTGCCAAAAAAGGATGGGATTTTACCATAGATGTTGTTGCTGTAAAGATAGAGTCTTTCTAACTCAATAAGTTGTCCTATGGAGTCAGGAATTTATCCAGAGAGATTGTTGTCGTCTAATTGGACCTACTTCAAGTTGACTAGGTTTCCTATGCCTTGAGGTATGCTTCCATATATCTCGCTATGATCAAGCACTAAATCTAAAAGTGTAGTGGAGAGATTAGCAACTGAATTTGGGAGCACTACTCTAATCTGGTTTTCACCTAATTCCAACACTTATAGGCTAGTACAATTAGAAAATGAGGTAAAAAGGCTAAAATTGTTGTCACTATTAACTCCAAACCTGTCTTTATAAGCTTTTAAGTTTCTGCAGCTGTTGGAGATTACCTAAACATGGCATTGGTCCAGTAAAAGAATTATCAGTCAGCTCAAAGATTATAAGTCCCGAAGCATTGATGAGTGATGATGGAAGTGGTCCTGAGAACTGGTTGACCGCAAAGTAAAGCCCTTGGAGGATTGGAAGTCTAAGTCCCAGATCATCGGGAAGCTGTCCATGCAATGAGTTTGAGGAGACACAGAAAAGTGACAAGGAGGATAATTTGTAAATGGGAGTGGGAATCATACCAGACAACTTATTTTCGCCAAGGTTCAAGTAGCTTAAGTTGGTTAAGCGTCCAAGATCAACAGGAATATCTCCGTGAAGATTGTTTTCCGTCAAAGAAATAACACTGAGCATGGAAAGGTTGTTGGGAATTAATTCAAAATTGTAGAGTTAAAGAAAAATTATTAAAGATAAAGATTATCGTGAAGTAGTAAAGATAAGATTTATTATCTATTAAAAGATAAAATTTTATCCGGTAAGAAAAAGTTATTATATATTAAGATTTAAATTTCATTGTAAAAGCCTATATAAAGGCATCAGTTTCAAAATAAAACATAGCAACAGTAAAGATTGTTAAGGGTGATGAGAAGTACATCATCAAATTCAAAAAATCTTACAACTTTGAATCAAGAGAAGAATGATTCAAAGTTATTAAAAATGAAGTCTTTGTTTAAAGATAAAATTTGGAAAGTATAACTTATAAAAAATTTAAAAGTTTAAATCCTAACAGATAGTAACTTTATCTTAATAGATAAAATTTTATTTTTTAACAAATAACATATCTTATCTTTACTACTTTTCAAATTTTATCTTTAAACAAAGACTTCATTTTTAACAACTTTTAATCATTCTCCTGATTCAAAGTTGTAAGACTTTTTGAATTTGATGATGTACTTCCCATCAGGTATGATTTCTTTTTGTGTATCACTTTAAAGGTGTGTTTGTTTTCATTTTTTTTTCTATTTTTAGTTGCGGTTTTTATTAAAAATAAAACTTTAGGTTGAAACACGTTTGGTCCTTATTGTTGCGTTGTCGTATTTTACAAAATAAAAAAACTACAACCATATTAAGAAAACCAGAAAAGACGTTTCCCTAATATTTTACAACAGGTTTTTGTTTCTTCCGAAACAGATTTTTCTCGCCGACTTGCATCTTCAACTGTTGTTTTTTTCCTCTTGGTGCCGACTTGCATCATCATCTTTGGCTGACTCTAGGTTTGTGTTATATTATCTGTATTTTTTCCTTTCATTTTCTCTTTCGGTATGTGGTTATGGCTTTTTACTGTTAGTGAATGCTCTGTTTCAAGTTTTCGCATTTGTACGCGAGTTTGAAGTGTATTAGTAGAAAAATCTGTTAAAACCTTCTCAGGTATAGATATAAGATTATGCCACTGGCTTTCACCCTCTCAAGCTTTTCTTCCATTGTTTATATATACACCCGTCATTCGCTAAGTTGGTTTTAATATCTTACCCTTCACAAAGCCAAAGCCAAGACCCCAAATCGAAAACCATGAAGCATCATCATGGTGTCTCTAGCGATATTTATCTTACCTACGAAACAAAGAGAGTTTTTGGAGAGAAGTTGAAGCAGGCATATGATGCAGCTACCGTCGCCGTGGCTGAAAAGAGAAACGATCTTTCTTTGTGAAAATATTAGTGCACGAATGATGACGAGAAAAAAACGTGGGTATTTTGGTCAAGGTTCAAGACTACCAAAAGCAAGAAAAACCAGAAAAGTTGAAAAATTGGAGTAATTCTACTAGTTGTGAAGAGGATCTGGGCAACTGGGCACTCTTCTTTTGCTGTCTTCTAAGCCCTTGTTAGTGCTGTTGAAACAGACAAACTGTGTCTATTGAAGAAAATAAAAGTTTGATCTTTGATGCTGTCTGAAATTTCTGTTTGACAAAGAATTATGCCTTGGAGGCCCTCAATGCAGTAGGGTTAATTCCAACATCTGTTCTTCGCGAGAGAAGAAGAATAGCTAGCAAAATCTCAGCTCAGCCTACAATTCATCGCTCAAATTTTCTGCCTCTGCTTCTTCAAGCACAAAGCTACCAGAATTACAAGAATGCTTATCAAGGGTTTTTAATAGGGGTTTGCTTCTACTTTCCTCAGTTCTTAGTACAGGACTAGCAAAAGCTTTAACATATGAGGGAGCACTAGAGCAGACAGTAGGGTCTTCTATACCAGACTTTGAATTAAAAGGAGTCGTTGATAGATTCATCAAGTATTTAGAAGAAAACCTAACAGTTATAGTTGGTGACAGCGTTAGTAGTTCCATTGGTTTTATTCCAGGTTCATAAGAGTTCAAAGCTATGGGGTGTTGAATATGCAAGAAAAGCTAATGACGTGTTGGGTGATGACGTGAACGCGCAGTTGCCTGAAGAAGCCATCTTTGAAGTTTATGAAACTCTGGAAACACTAAATGCCTTTCATGCAAGTCTTCACGTCTATTCATGCATTAAATGCAACTGTTGAAACATTAAATGCCTCCACAAGGTATTATATTATTTTAAATAAACATAGTAATTATGAGTTATCTTTTTGTTAATATTTTGTTCTTTTTACGTTAGGTAAGTATTATTTGGTTGACTTGGGCTACACTAATATGCCTGAATTTCTTTCACCATATCGAGGTGAAAGATATCATTTGCGAGATTATAGAGGCAGAGGAAGACCTCAAGGTTCATAGGAATTGTTTTAACTACAGGCATTCTTCGTTAAGAAATATTATTGAAAGATGTTTTGGCGTTTTAAAAGCAAGATTCCCTATACTTAAAAACATGTTGAGTTATGATATGAAGAAGCAAAAATACATCGTTATTGATTGTTATGTTATACACAATTATATTAGAATGTGTGGACAAAGCGATGAATTATTTGAAAGTTGTGCTGAAAATGAAG
>JANIPN010000005.1:16925912-16953662 GCA_027478595.1 Erythroxylum anguifugum
GGCTCACGGGCGACGCCATGGACGGCGTCGATTGGGCAACCTGAGGGCGATAGACGGCGGCAGGGAGAGAAGCTGATGCGGCGGCGACTAGAGACCCGACGGTTGAGGGTAAGCGATGTGCGTTCAAACGTGGGTTGACGGTAATGGGCGACGTGGAAATGGCGGTTCGAAGGGTCGATGGACGTGGGACGGTTGCAGATCGTGCGGGAAGCGTCTGGAGAAGACGACGCGCGCGTGTCGTTCTCCATAAGCTTCCATGGAAGGTGTTGGCCAGACACCCTCCCACTCGATTGTTATGTGTGTTTTAAAAATGTTTTAAAACCTAAATTGGTTTTTATTAATTTAATAGAGATTAAATTATTTTTAATTCAAGGATTAATAGGGATATTTTAGAATTATTAAATTATATTACTCATCAATTAAAAAATAAAATTGTGATAATAAAATTAAAAAATTGTGATAATAAAATTTTGACAAGATGTTGAATTATTAAATTATATTACTCATCAATTAAAAAATAAAATTGTGATAATAAAATTAAATATATTTCTGTTTTAAGTTTTTAATAAGAAATCTCAATCAAACAGGTTTTTGTTTTCAGTTTTTATATTACAAATCTCAACCAAACAGGTTTTCGTTTCTTTTAAGAAAAAAAACAGAAACTAAAAACAGGAAACATAAACTAAAAACGACAACAGTAAAAACAGAAGTGGAACTAAACGGCCCCTAAACTATTAGATTGGATGTACATGTAATAGCCCAGACCACTCACCCACAGATATTGTCCGATTTGGGTTGCCTATTGGGCCGAGGCCCTCACGATTTTGCTCTTCCCGGATCTGAAAAAACATGTCTATGGGGAAAAGGTATGTGTACCCTTATAACACGTACTTCGTTCTCCTCTCCAACCGATGTAAGATCTCACAGTACATTTAGTTGTGGGAGTCTATGACATTTTGCTCCAAGCGGAGTACATAATCAGTGAAGTTCCTTAAATAAATATATAACAGAAAACTTAAAAATCCCATGAGGAATAATAATTAATTAAGGAAAATTAAAAATGTAATTTGGTAATTGAGAAGTAAAGCCCATAATTTGATTTTGAACTTCCCTACTCAATTATATATGCAACTGAGTTAGTGGCTCTATCGATTCTCAATAATTTTCTCGGTCTAACTTTGATATATTCACAAAATTTGTTATGTAAAAGGAGTTAATAGTAGTTTTAATGAAAAATGATTTATTGATGCTTCACAACTCTTTCTAACACAATTGTATTTTAAAAATTCATAAATCATCATAATATGGATAAGAAATATAAAGCTATGCTTAAAGAAGTACAATTATTTTAGAACATGGATATTTATAAATCCTTTGGATGTTACCAAAATAAATAAATAGGAGTGTTTAAAGACGTAAATATAAAGTAATAAGAGCAGTTGTTTTTTGAACAATGTTTGTTAAGATGCATTAGACACTGAAGATATATGGACACATAGAACATACAAAATAAAAACAAAATCACAACTAGGTCAAATTTTTAAAGGTTTATAAATTAAAACTCACTTCTTAAATGCAACAATGAATTTTGTAGAAAAGAGTTTTACCCCAATGTACAGAAGATATGTGACAAAATTTACTACTGTAATAAAAGCTCAACTCTTTTACCAAAATTACCCATGAATTCTTCTCTAAGTTTGTAACAAATTCCCTTACTCATCCACAATTTGCCGCTTCTTTCAATACATATAGCAAGCTTCTCATCCACAATTTAAGGGCACAGGCAGTTGTTTCACCCAAAAAATGTTTACACTTAAAGCTTCAAATTTTAATTTAGTAGATAAGGCACCAAGTAAGCTTTATGCCTCAAAGAGAGGGTTTTGCAATTTAGAAAAAGTTAAAAAGGCAAAACCAAGGAAAGAGTAGAGATAAAACAACAACTCAAACTCTTAAGATTTAGAATCCAACATGGATAAAGCACCAAGCTTTATGCCTAGAGCCACAAATGATGAGAGTTTAATTAGATCTAAGACTGAACATACCGTGTAAAAATGCTTTAGATAGTTAATTTATTAGGATATTCTACATAATCGAGTCGAGCACAATTGTAGTTGCAACTTTCTAGCTTTTAAAAAGTTTATTATTAAAAAGCATCAGTGTCCAATTGAGAGAAAAAGATTACCAATTAAGGCTATGTTTGATTAGTTAGATGGTTATTAATAGAATGTAATATAATTCTATCGTGTAAGGTGAATATAATGAAATGGAATAGAATGAGATAGAAAGGAAGTATTTCACATTACATCTTATTTCATCTTAAACGATAAAAATAAGTTGCCTCCGATTTGGAGAGTTTAGGATAGAATGTAAAATGATAAACAACATTTTACTATATTACATTATGAATCTTTCTTCGAAACAATATTATATTATGAACCCTTCTTTCAAACAACATTTTATTATATTACATTTTGAACCTTTTCATCTCTCCCAAATAACATTTTTCTAATATTACATTCATTTACATTTCATTTCGTTATAAAATATTATATTATATTCCATTTCATTCAATTAAGATTGGGGTTTTTCATTTTTTAAATTTATTACGTGATAGACATAAAACACATGACAACTAGGACGATGTATTAATAGATTAAAAATTAGAGCATTTTAATATCATTCTTTAAGTTTGGGCTAATATTATAAAAATGAATAAAATTTATAATTTTTTTAATTATTGTAACATTGTAAAAATCGCATATAAAACTATTTCATTCAATAGTCAATACAAGGGACTCAATTTACTGGGCAATTTTGGCCCCAAAGGCAATGAAGTTCACACCAACATCATCAGAAAGAGACCATCGTCCTGTCAAGGGGTTGTAAAAGAATCCAGCCATCTCTTTGACCTGGATACACACAATTCAAAACAAAAGACTTTATCACAGAAAGATAAGATGCAGTGCAAGTATTGCAAGTGTCAAGATCCAATCTTACATCAATGGAAACACGTCGTAGGATCAGCACTAGCTCTTCTGGAGTTAGGAAACTTGACCATTGATGCGTTCCCTTAGGAAGCTGCCAATGGTTTGTATGTCAAGAGTCCTCAGAAACTAAACTTTGGGAGTTACAGCACAATATACCAGATAGTAAAGAAAGTAGAGAAAGTTGAAATTATTGGATATGGGTGCAACAAATGTTCTCTACAGCACTGTCAATGATGCATTTCTTATGTGCCCAGGAGTACTGTAGGAACATAATTTTAATGCATTCTCGTGTCTAACAGTGGACCAACCATAAGGAAGTGAATTTGTCATGGAAATACTAAGATAGCATCCTTTAAGTGCGTTTTAAACATCAAAAAAGGACAAAGAGCAACAGTAAGAATTGCTCAGGAACCATCGCTGGCAAATGAGGCCTATCTAAGTGATGTCACAAAGCCCTGGCTAATCCTATCCATAGTTGATATGAAATCAAGGCCATTACCGAAGTCCCTGCTCTTGTATTTATTTCAGAAGCATTCTATATAAGTTTCTTTTTCAAACAAGACCCATTTGTTTTAAACCCTATAGCATGTAATCAACACTGACAAGCAGGAAGCCTCGACAATGAAGGTGTTGTTTGGTGAAGCCAAGAAACTATCAATAATTACTAAAAAACTGGAAGATTAAGAGCCATACCCAATTGAGAATGTACTCTGCAGCAACAATTGCAGTTGCATATGCTCTTACAGAGCGGTTGATTGTTGAAATCAGAACAGCTCCCCCAGGATCAGTTAATGCAGATAGAGACTTACAGAACTCAGCAGGATCTGCTACATGCTCAATTACCTGAAGTTTAGCTCATAAGTGAACTGAGAGCGGGCACCGCAAATAAGTTGAGAAAATTAAAAGGTAAAAGAATACATCAAGAAAGACCCGAGTTTTAACCTGTACTTTCATACCCTCAATGAATACACAATCAATCTTCCCATTATTAGAGTGAACTGATTCCCCGTAAATAAAATATAAATTAACATAGTATACATAGATAAAGGCACAATTTCACATTTATGTTCAGAATAAAAGCCACAAACAAATCTTTCTTTCTTGGAAGCTGTATATTGCAAGGATATCCAGTAACTGAGAGAGACAGATCACACCTCTAGTGCAATCACAGCATCAAATTTCCTCTGTTCTTCAACCAGCTTTTCTGTCATCAAGTTGCGCTTGTATGAGTTACTTTTATTCCAATTATACAGTGGTCATGTACTTGACTCAAAAAGAATGAAACTAAGGATCTTGGATTTTTCATTACAATGCAAAACAAAGATGAAATCACAGAGAGCATGAAGTAGAGGACATAAAATGGAAGAGTGATGAATGTCTTTCCACTTGATTATGATTCATGCATCTCAATAACCAATTTCTGGGTTCACCACTAGACGCACATGAAGAGATGCATGCAAAATAAACATGAAGTATTTATTGACATGAGTGAGTGAGCATGCAGTCGATCACCGTTGACTACAAAGGTCCGATCAGCTCACACCAAGTAATGGATATTGATAGACCAAGAAATTACACAGTAGAGAGGTTCTTCAAAAACAAATGCATTTCATTTCACAAACTGCATGCTGAAAAATGAGCAAAGGAGAAAATGAAGTATAGTGAACTAATGAGTTCCATCTATCAAAAAGTAATACAATGTTTAGTTTCTAAGATGGGCAAGTTTGCTAGAAGAGGAAACATTGACAACTTGGCAAGAATCAGGTTGCTGAAAGGATTGAAAAATAAGCAGAATAGTCTTGTACCAGCTGTTGTGCAACAGTATTCAATTGGCGAAGTTGCTGAATCCAAATCCTGTAGAGAGAAAAAGATTATTATAATAACTGAAGCAAGACCATTTTAAATATGACAAGTTAAAAAGCTTTAGACCTAACAATAGTATATTCCAAAAAGATGATGCTGAACTGGAATAAACTTGGATTTCATGATTAATGAAAACAGGAAATAAATAAAAATTTTAGAAAAATTGAAAAATAATCCTCTATCTTGGTAATGTCAGATGTGTAACCCGATGTCCCAAAGTCAACTGAACATGACATCAAACTAACTGTTTCAACATCAACTGTTCTAAGAAGCTGATTGAATAAGGTTCTCGATTTCGGATATGCAAGGCTAAAATGTGCAGGAAAAATGAAAAGAAAGTTGAGCTCAAGCTATACATCATTCTCAAGTCAGTTTCCCAGTTTTCCTATATCCATCAGCTAAATGGAGATTTATCACAGCCCCACTTCTTTTCAGAGATTGACAAGACAAAGAATGCCCACTCAGAATAATTTCTACGACTGGAACAGCAGCCATCAAATTGCAATCATATATTGCTTGTAAAAATATTTCACCGCGAATTAGCAAATACCCTGTACTGAGTAGAAAGAATTTAGTTATCTTTTACAAAGATCAAAATTAGAATTCCAGTATACACATCCATATAGAACGTTATATTATAACCATACAGCATGAATGCGTGCAATATTGATATTTTTCTCCACAGCATCGACTCCTGTAACGGTTGCTCCCATTCGAGCTAAAGGCTGTAACACAAGAGAAGAAGAGGAACCAGTTCCAGCAACAAATATTAGTATCAATCATGACATCTTAATTATTCAACAGACAGATTACACATAAGAGTCCAACCAAACAGACAAGTATCATTGAGAATGAGAAAATAATATGTCAGCTTTAAGTAGGATATTTGATCGTTTTATCAGTCCAGAAAAACGTCTAGAAAAGTTGCAGCCATGTTTATAGTCTCCTTTTCCATACATACCAACTCAAATTTCCATCTAACTATTTCCCATCTGATTTATTTTCCTAGGCTGCATCCCTCAGCCACTGAACACGTTAGAGTTGGCAAGTCACATATAATAGTGTATTGACGGCTACATAATTCTCTTGTTTGTTAATCATATTGGAATCCAAGCTAGTGGAGAGTCCAAAGCAGTTAAGCAAAGCAAATGGTAAACCTCCGAAAGAATTCCACCACCACAGCCAACATCAAGAACGTGTATGCCTTCTAAAGGCCTAGGCAACAGCGGATCCTTCCTGAAACAAACAAAGCTAATAAGTTACAAATTAAAGCCCCAGTATCTAAATTTAGGGAAAAAATGTAAAATAAACGTCGAACAAAGTATCTAGCTAATAAACAACTCCTCTTTTAGCATAAATTACAATAACTCTGCAAGACAATTGCACCCAATTTATTCTTTAGGCACCAGACAAAACAAAAAATGAAATTCAGAAATTCTATATCCAAAGACACGTTAATATAATCACCTAATAATTTTTTCCTTTTTCGAAAAATAAATCACCTAATAGTTAAATCTTCAAAATGATGCAAAACTATTATTTCGTAGAAGATCATAGAGAGTACCTGAAATGTCGACAAAGAGTAGACCGAATGAAAGCAACTCTTGTCGGATTCATGGCGTGCAGTGGTCTAAATGGCCCTTCACTATCCCACCTATTCATTTTCACAATTTTACAAAGACAATTAACAAGAAGCTAGAAAAAGATTGTACAAAGTTCCATAAGCAAGAATCATCAAATAAAAAAAAAAGTTAGCAGCAATTACCAAGTATCAGCAATGGCGGAGAATTTAGCGAGCTCAATATCTTTCAAAGACGATTTAGTTTGCGATTGGCTTTGCGTCTGAGTACTATCACCGGAAGATGGAGAATGAAGGGTAGTGGTGGAAATAAGTCGAAAACAGCAAAGATTGGGACTTTGACTCTGAGAAGCTATGGCATTAAGGAGTTGGAGTGTATGATAAGGTTTAGCTGAGAATTTCGAAACATGGGTACTTGATATTGCTCGAAGTTGGGCCACTAGCTTGGAGGCCATGGCAAAAATGTGAATGCTTCCTTAGAGAGATAAACAAAATACGCTTTGCTGGGATATCAAATAAGCTGTGCGTGAGTAAAGCATTTCCTCGAGCAGGTGGTGGCCAAAAGCGGCGGTTCAGCTTGCGCAGACGAACACAAGCAATGCGACACGTCTCTCCCTCCAAGATTATTTTGTTAGATATTTCTTTTTTGTTTTTATTTTTTTTATAACGGAAACAATTTACTAATTAAATTATAAAATGAGCAAATAAATGACTCAGAAACTCGATCCAATTAACCAGAGACTAATGGACTAAAGAGTTCCGTATATTTAGCTGTTCCTTTACTGCTGTGTTAATTGGCTGTCGCAACTGAAGAATGTGGCCTTAATGGAAATCCTGTATCAGATCAAAAATCTGTAGGTCCTTCATCACGGGCCCTCTGTTAACGGTCCACCTGGTTGCATGGTTGAAACTCCAAAGTGTGCTACCTCATCAAAACCTGGGATAAATCAAATCCATGGTGCCTCTCGTACTGGTAATTATGATATGGGAAGATAAATTGCAAAAAAATTGCCTGCTTTCCACCAGAAAGCAGAAACTGCTTAGGATTTTCTGGGTTTGTACCATTAAATGCCTCATACAGCAATGAGATTGCAGGCGTGTGCAATCCTAAATCAGAAATTTCACGGCCTTCTCCAGGAAACTATTTCTCATCCCCTCAGTCCGCATATCAGCAACCACCACCAATGTGCACCAACGGAGGACCAGTGGCTAGGAATGAAGCTTCCCCCAGGATAATTCCACTTGCTACTTTGAATCCATACGAGGCTGGTTGGACAATTAAGGCTAGGGTGACAGCAAGGGGAGAAGAGCTAAGGCACTATAACAATCCTAGTGCTGATGGTAAAGTGTTGTCTTTTGATCTACTCGATTCTGGTGGTGGAGAAATCAGGATAACTTGTTTCAATGCTGTGGCTGACCGATTCTACCACCGGCTTGAAGCTGGTAGGGTGAACTTGATTTACGAGGGAAGCTTTAAACGTGCTCAAAAAAAATTTAACTGCCTTTGTAATGATATTGACATAAATTTTAGAGAGCAGTTCAATAATTTAGCAATGCTTTGATGATGAAAAATCCATCCCAAGCCAACAATTTCATTATCACCCAATAAGTGACGTTGAAGGCATGAATAACAAGTGTGTGAATGTATGGGCAGAGTGTTAAGCTAACCCTCTGGGGTTATTTCTGCACAGAAGGTCATATCCTACAAACTGTGTGTGATTCTGGTGGTTTTCCAGTTATACTATGTGATAGTACAAGTAATTTTAATGTTAAGGACAGTGGGCACTATCTCTACCAGTCAGCTGCTTATTGAACCAGATTTTCCTGAAGCTCAAAAGCTAACGGATTGGTTTAACGAATAAGGAAGGAACACTCCTACTGACTCCTATGTAGGACAGATTGGAGCACTGCATAGGACAGATTGGAGCACTGTGAGTGCAATTGTTATATACATAAGATCTGATAAATTCTGTTATACGGCCTGCTACATCATGGCTGGAGATTAACCATGCAATAAGAAGGTTACTAATGCTGGGGATAGTAAGTGGCGATGTGAAAAATGTGATCAGTCTGTTTCTAAATGTGATTATAGGTACATGCTTCAGAATCAGATACAGGACCATACTGGCATAAGAAGGGTGACAGCGTTTTAGGAGCATGTCATTGTCAGGAGATAATGGGTTTTACTGCAAAAGATTTGCATTGTATGAAATTTGAAAAGCAAGATAATGAGAGCTTTTCAAAAATTATCCATCTAGTTCTGTTCGGTAGATATATGGTTACGTTGAAAGTGAAAGAGGAGACTTCCAGTGATGAACAGCAAGTAAAATCTACTGTCGTCGAAGCAGAAAAGTTTAACTATTCATCCTTCTCCAGGTTTCTTCTGGATATGACGGAAAAGTCCAATTTAGAGAATTCTATTTTCACTTCCAAGGCAGAACAATGTGATCCTACCCCCCTGGAATGGAAGGCCCTGGGATCGGAAATATTGTAAGCAGACAAACTGGACTGCCAGGTTCGAAGTAATTTGGGGAACCAGTACAGCACTGGCTTTCCGACAACCGGTTCTCCTGGTGTTCGCTGTGTTTCTGCGGATTGTCCCGGTATAATGAATAAGCACTCTGTGACGGGAAACTATTCTGAAAGAGCATCTCGGGGAGCTGGCACAGATTGCCGCAACTGGTGAATGCTTGAATGCTATAAATGCCATCAAACTGGGCGCTGGCAAGAGATTCACTCGGATTAAGTACCATTCCTCCAGCTTACGGTAGTGGTGGCATTTAGGTGGAAGATTTAGAGGTAGTCGAAGCAACAGATTGGTGGTTTCTGATGTCACTCGAATGCAAATGGAGTTGAAGTTCATAAAATAGTGGCTCATTTTCTCAAAGATAAGTGGCTTCTGAAGTCCCCGGATATTAAGGAAGTTGAAAATTTAACCTATATAGAATGCTAGGACGAGAAGCACCTTTTTTTATATATATATTGATCGATAAAAATCTGGATCCTCTGTCTAATATTATGGTGTCTTATTTTATCTTATAAATTTCAACTATTTATTTATGTGAGTCCTGCTAAAATCTCACATAAATTTACACAAGCCCTCATAAATTTACACGAGACTCGCATAAATTAATGGCTGAGATTTATAGGACAAAATACGACACTATAATATTAGACAGAAGATCCGTCCCTGACCACTCTTGTATATTTTATGTCAGCTACAGTGTTTCTTTCAGTTATTTGGCTGGTATATTAATTTTTTTAATGCATATAGTTGCTGCTCGTGTGAATGCCAAAGTTGCTGCTGGAGAAGTGTAAACTGGTACATTTATTCCAACGAGGACTTGGTCTGCAAACTGCAAATACCTCAATTTCCACTCGAGATACAGAAATGGATAAGAAATAAAAGGTTTATACATATTTTAAAGATCAGCAGTCCCAAATGTGTCCTTATTCCATTGCGTCCTTTGCAACTTCTAATATGAGTATCAGTAGCACATGTTGGAGGATGACGCATCGGCTTCACTGCCCTTGATACCAAGTGGATCCCATGTTCTTTCTGCACCACAGTGACTGCCGGTGATGCCATCGACCTGGTTAGGGCTACACCCTGCAATAGCAATAGCAGCAGCAGCAGCAGCTACTGCTGTCTGTACTTCCACCCTTTCCCTGTCTGCTGCTACTTTAAGGCGATGCCTTTCTGCTCTTGAACCAATAACCTGGCCCAGGATAGAAGCTCCAATGGTCAATGCCATTGCAGTCTTAGGCATCACAACAGACTTCCTAAGCATGGCTATGAAAGGCACAGCTGCATGCACCGCTGCAAACCATGACACAGAGAACTTCCGTGTGTGCTCCCTCCAAACACCCAAGGGCACATTCACTGCCATCCCAAGGAGAGCAATCACAAGCATCTTTTCAGGTAGTGGCTGAGGTCGCAAAGTTTTTACAAGGGCTGTTCGGGCCAGAGCCGCCCTTGCGGCAACCACAGCAGGTGGGCATCTAAGCTTTATTCCAGGAGGCGGCTGCAGAGCTGATGCTACAAGTGGCAAGACACGACTTACAGCTCTGTATGATTTTGCAATCGGACAGTTGCCTGTTTCTAGCCACTCATTTCCCAGGGCCTCGTGTTTTGAGGTACTTCCTTTCTGGAAGACAAGATTAGAATGCAATATATAAGTACAACTATACAACAGTAATCGTACGTCTAAACTATGATGCTTGTGGATTCCAGGAGTAAAATGATACCAGCACTTAATTCTGTCAAGTTTCACAAACACAGCAGATGATTTTCAAACTGTACATTTAACATTCAAACTGAACAACATTTAAATGGAACTTTCAAAATGAAAATATGCATCAATAGTGTGCTTGTAGGAACCCACCAGTACCAGTGTTCATAAATGCCACCCCAGCAACCATTTTCATTCCCTTTCTTTCCTCCATTTCGTTCTAGAGTTAATTGACTTTAAAATGATTAAAATGGAAATATTGTAAATCACCTCAGAAGATGGATCTCTCTTGTTACTTGATTCAGATTTCTTTTGTTTCTTCTTCCACTTATCGTTGAAGGAACCAAAGCTAAAAGGCCCACCCGGCCCAAAAACATATAGACTTATGGTGGCAGTTTTAGCCGCTAATGGGGTTAAACTGAGGTTCAGGCACAAGTTCTACACTGTCATTATGAACATTAGACTTGTCCGAAAGTGGGACAATCCCATCTTTACCATGAAAAAGCTTAAATGCATTATCAAAATTTGGACCATCTTCAAATATAGGGCCTTTAGATCCGCGTGCCTGAGAAATAAACAAAATATTTTCGCATCAGGTGCAAAACCAACTTCATTTCTTCAAGATTAGAAACAATTGGAACAAAGGATGGTGTCAACTCAAAAGAGAAATAACTTACAGGGATGGGAAAGTTCACGGGTGAAAATGAAAAGCAGGTCGGCTTATTGATGTTCCTTAGAAATGGGCATTTTTGAATGGTCCCCTCATCAAAGTTACATTTAGATGTGTCCTCATTCATTACCCTGAACAAAAACTCCATCGCTTCTTCTGTGCAAACAACGTTGCAAAATTAATAGAGTAACCTCAGTTAAATTAAGCAACATAGAATAGAACGAAGAAGAAGAAGAAGAAGGGAAGCAAATCCTACAAAGCAAATCCTCTAGCTAGCAGCTTAGTACTCAACGTCTTCCAATTTTTCTTCTAAGACTGTACAAGTCAGTTTCTCTTGCTAGTCACTAATTAAATATTTTCAGAAGAAAGAATCCAATATCTTCTGGGGATAAATAAAAGGAAGCAACACCATGAGACTCTGAATGATCTTAATACTATAGTCAACAAATCATAAAATAAAATCTACAGAGAGTTACAGTTTCATATTATAAACTCAATAATGAAAGGCATAAACGGCAAAATTAGAGAAAAAAATTCAGAAGTTGACAACATAGAGTTAACGTAATTTGTCAAAGCATTTAATTGGACTTAGTGATGCAAAAGAATTTAAGAGTTTATAAAAGAAATAAAGAGGCAAAATCACTCAGCCACAAGTTGTAATTTGGTGGGATGAAAAATTGGAGTTGAGGTGACAGCAAAAACAGCAAGGACTGAAATTTACTTTATCTGCGTTTCCTCATTGTTATAGAATAATTATGTAACTAAAGTGACTAAAGTGTCGTGGGTGGTGAAGGTGAATGAGCAGATTGAGGGCAGTAAGTAGAGCAGAAATGAAGAAGCAGAACGAGAAGAGCAGAGAGAGAGTCGAGAGAGAGAATTATCTATATATATATTTTGTTCAAAGCCTTATAATATGGCTGTTACAACTACTAATACTTAAGATATAGATTTTAATCAATGCCTTACAACATGGCCTTTACAACAGCTAATACTCAGTACACTATTCCCTCCCCTTCTGGCACATGGTCATATCCGATATGGATTGTTATAATTGTTATTAATAAATGAAGAATTTTCTTACATTCTTACCTAAATGAGCTAATTAATTCGACGTCACTTATACCCTCTTCCTCCTAATCTCTATTCTCTTCCCACTTCTTCTTTGTTGTAACATTACCTTCCCTTTCAAAAACCTTGTCCACAAGGTTGATCTCTGGGAACTTCCTTTGTAATTCCAAAAGGGTCTCCCATATCGCGTTCTTCTCTATCTATCCAAACCACTGCATTACACTTGTGTTACAGCTCTATTGTGACGTCTCACCATCCTTCTGCTTAAAATAGCCAATGGTGCCTTGTCTTTATTAATAAGTGATGAAGGTTATCGAGAGGATGTTGGTATCTTATCCGACACATATTCCTTAAACTGGGATACGTGAAACGTACAATGAATAAGGGACCCTTCTAGTAGTTAGAGCTTGTTTGCAACTTTACCAATTTTATCAATAATCTGGTAAGGTCCGTAATACAAAGGAGATATCTTCTGATGTACCCTTCTTTGTAGTGAGTGCTGCTTTTAGAACTGTAGTTACCCACTATGAATTTTCTATCTGATTTCTTTTGATCCGCCTGTTGTTTCATTCTCTGTTGTGCTCTATTCAAATGAAACTTAGTAACTTGAAGAGCCATTTCTTGATCCTACATAGGCTGGTCTACCAGAAAATTATATGAATCGATCACAAAGTAGGGTATATAAACAGGCAGAGGATATCCATAAAGAATCTTGAAAGGAACAAGAAGGATGGTTGAATGGTAATTTGTATACCATCCCGACCATTTCTTGGGAACATCCCTACAAAAATACATAAGATAAGTTTCCAAAGTTTCGTTAATTGTCTCGGTCTGCCCATCAGTATGGGAATGGTAAGATGTTGAAAACCTTAGACTGACCCCGAGAAGTTTGAACACTTCCTGCCAAAAAATGTTCAAGAAGAGAATGTCCCTATCGCTCACAATTGTCTCTGGCATCCCATGGAGCTTGAATACATGATTAATGAAAATATGAGCTATTTCTTAAGTTGTATAAGGGTGTTTAATAGTCATAAAATAAGAGTACTTACTGAATCTATCCACAATTAAAAAGATAGAAAAATTACCCTTAGACAATAGCAACACTTTAACAAAATCCATGCTAATTTCCCCCTAGCGACCTTAGGGTAAAGGGAGAGATTGAAGTAAGCCTGGATAAGCTGCATTATAATGCTTGTTCCTTTGGCTAACTAAACACTTCATAATGTAATTCCTCACATCCTTGGCCAGATTCCTCCAATGAAACAAGTTTTGGACTGACTTAATAGAGGTCATTACACCTAAGTGACCTCCTTATAGGTTATCATGAGCCAAGGATTTTAACTTTCCCGTTAATTCTTGATCATGGCTCACTACTATGTGTCCCTTCCACCTCACCAGACCATCCTTCCATTCATAAGATCCTGAATTCAGTTCTTTGGTTTCCATCTTCCTTATAAGATCCTGAATTTTGGCATCCTGCTCCTACTCTTTAATCTCTTCCATGGGATGTGTATGCACTTAGGATACTGACAAGGTTAATAGCCCCTTGCTTGCCAATGCAAGACAACGCATCAACAGCTTGATTCTCCAACCCACTTTGATAAATAACTTTGAAGTCATATACCCTATTAATTTTGGCAGCCATGATTGTTGAAAAGGAGTTGTAATCTTTGTTCCAATAGACACTTGAGGCTTCCATGATCTGTTTGTCTCTTGAAGGGACAACCACTGAAGTAATGGTGTCATTATTTGATTGCCTTGATAACTGCTAGGAATTCCTTTTCGTAGGTTAATAACCCCAAGTGCTTAGGTACCAAAGCATTACTCAAGAAGGCAATTGGATGTTGGTTTTATTGAGTATTGCTCCAATGCCCAACTTACATGCATTTGCCTCGATGGTAAATCGCTATAAAAAGTCTGGCAAGGCTCATAGATGAGTTGATGTTATCGCCTTCTTAATTTGTTCAAATGCCTCTTGTTGCTTCTCTTTTCATTTATAGGCTCCCAATGATTGCTTTTTCAACAATTCAATTAAAGGTTTAGTCACCACCCCATAATGCTTGATGAACCTCCTATAGTATCCGTTTAATCTTAAGAACCCTTTTAATTCTTTCAAGGATTGAGGTCTTGGTCATTGTTGGATTCTTTTTATCTTGTTAGAATTTGTAGAGACTCCCATGGAAGAAATAGAATGACACAAATAATTGATTTGTCTTGCTCCAAAGGTGCACTTGCTTCCCTTAATGAATTGTTGGTGAGGGTGTAATGTTTGTAGAATCTGAAGTAGATGTTCTAGATGTTGTTGGAAAGTGCTACCACAAATGAGAATATTGTTGAAGAAAACCAAGAGAAAGAGGAATTTTTAAAGATATGGCTTAAAAATCTCATTCAAGAGACTCTAAAACATTGAAGGAGCATTAGTAAGCCCAAAAGACATCAGTAGAAACTCGTAATGACCCTCATGTGTTCGAATTTAATCTTAGGAATGTCAAACCTTCATGCAAAAGTTATGGTATTTGGATCCAACTTAGAATACCAATTGGATCCTTGTAATTCGTCCAATAACTCCTCAATCAATGATATAAGGAATTTACTCTTAATAGTGTGTTTATTTAATTCTTTATAATCCACACACATTCTCCAAGTATTATCCTTCTTCTTGACTAATACTATCGGGGAAGCATAAGGGCTCAGGCTGTGTCGAATGAATCCTTGATCCATGAGTTCCTTAATAGCCTTCTCGATTGCATCTTTTTGTTCACCAAAATACCGATTTGATCTGATGTTGACAGCATATATTCCTTCTTTGAGTTGAATCTTGTGTTGTGAATTTCTAGGTGGGAGTTAAATAGGTTCATTGAAAACCTCACTAAAGTTTGCTAACAAATCATTCAATTCCTCCAAAGTATTGGAATAATCTTCTAGGCCCCCTTGTTGCATGTGAAAATCAATGGGATATGATAGCATCATGTATAGAGTCGCTTTTATTGAGTTGTTCATAAGTTTGTTGAAACCATTACTTGAGATCGCCTTAGCTGACTTATTTGATTTTTCGTCAATGTTACCATCTCTCCTACACGCAAACTTCATGGTGTGATTCATGAAGATGCAAATCACGTTGTTGAGGGTGAAGTAGTTGTTAATAAGGGTGGAATGAATTTCACAAAAGTCCGACTTATATAGATCACAGTAGGAGGGGGTTTAAAATTGCACTGCCCAAGCTTGTAAGGACTTTACTTGGAGCATGCAAGGCCTCAAATTTAGTACCAATGTGTTGATCATTTAGCTAGGAGGGTGAAACATGGTTTTGGGGGTTCAGTGGTAGGTCGGACTTCTGTGAAATTCATTCCACCTTTCTTAACAACTACTTCATCCACAAAACTATGGGTACTCCCACTATCAATCAAGATATGTAGGGGTCTACTCTGGTGAGTGCCTATGACTCTAATTTGAATATATTCCTCTTGATCCTTCAACCCCATCACAACTTGTAAAGATACATTGGTCTTAATGGTTCCTATTCTTCTTCTTCATCTAGTTCTTCTATTTCTAACTCTCCCAATCCTTCCTCTTCCACCATGAATAGCTGGAATTGCTTCTTTTTACACTTGTGCCCAGGTGTGTATCGTTCGTCACACCAACAATACAATCCCTTTACGCTCTTGTCATCAAACTCCTTACTACTCACAGATGTTCACCCTGTAGTATTCTTAAAATAATGATTTTTACCTATACCCCTTTGGTTATTCGAAGTAGGCAGTATGCCAACCTCCATGTTAGTCCTGGATGGTGAGGCAATCAAGGTTGGTGCCCTGCTTAACATCATGGCTTTTTGTTTCCTAGCAAGCAAATATTTCTCTTGCAGATTTTGAGGTTCCGTCATCTTGATAGTTAACTCCCAACTCCGGTTTCAATTATTTCAAAAAAAATCCCACCATGTAATTTTTTAGAAGTGAGAGTTTATTCAAATGCTTGTCAAATAGCACGTAATACTCCAGTACTGAGCCCATTTGTTTGAGCTCCTTTAGATGTCTGACTGGATCTTCAAAGATGTCTTCATCAAACCTCTAACTAAGGAGGGTTGCAAACTCGATCCATTCTATAGCCTCCAGGTATTTCTATTCCTCAACTATAGTTCACTCTTGAGCTTAACCTTTTAAATGCGTGAAAGCTATTCCAACCTCCAAACTGTCCGGGGTGTGATCTAATGAGAAAAACTATTCGTATTTGTAGATCCACGCTTTTATGCCCACTCCCTCAAACACTGGGAAATTTATTCTACTAAATTAGGCTAGTATTGCATAGCCTTTACTCTCTCCTACAGCTTTAGTCACCTCACCTATATTCTCTTTCCTCTTCTTATGCATCAGTTGTTGGAACATAGTTTTCATATCATTAATCTCCATTTCTTGTTTATCACTTCGATGTGTCCTTCTATTAGTAGTCTCTCATTTCTCATTTGAGCTTTTAGTAAGTTCTCCATGCCTTTTTCTACTTGACGCAACTCTGCACATCTGGTGCCTTCCACCATAATATGTCAAGGCTCGATTGCACTGATACCAACTACTATAGAATAATGTGGGTGGTGAAGGTGAATGAGTATAATTGAAGGAAGTAGAGCAGAAATGAAGAAGAAGAAGGAGAAGAGGAGAGCAAGAATAAAGAGAGAGAAATATCCAACTACAAATCCTATTCAATGCCTTGTGATGTGGCCATTACAACGACTCATACATAGTACACTATTCCCTCAATTTCTGATGTGTGGTCATGTTGGTTAAAGGTTGTTATAATCATTATCATTACACAATGCATTTTCTTACATTCTTACTTAAATGAGTTACTTAATCCGACATTGTTTATACCATCTTCCTCCTAATCTTTATCCTCTTCTCGCTTCTTCTTTGTTGCAACACTTATTAAATATGAAGTAATAATAAATTAAATATATTATCCTAGTTATTTAGGATTTAAACTCATTTAAGCATAAAGAATCCTTATTAGAGTAGGATTCAATAATATTTTTGATATTAAATTAGGAATCCCTTTCCTACTAAAATAAGTTGTCTAAGAACTTTTCTGTATAAGCTTGAGATTTCAATTAGAAGCTGCAATGCTTTCTTTCTAAAGTGATTTTTAGACTCTCTAAGTGATTTCTAGTTCCCTATCCTCCATTTATTGTTTCATCACTAAAATTCCAACACTTCTAGACTAAATTTTCAATAATCAAAACCCTAAAATTTTCGCACACCTAAAATCCCAAACTTAAAACTCAAATTCCAACAGCCAAAATTCATAAATTTTGTAAGTTTTAACAACTAATTTGATATATTTCCACTGGTTTTACATTAACTTAGTATCAACTTTAGTTCATAATGGCGACACATAATAGAAGGGTGTATAGAAGAGTACTTAGCGACTAAGAGCAACAAAAAATACTTCTAAAAACTATGAAAATTTTGAGCTTTAAGGACCCTAGATCACAAGGTGCTCCAAGAACTAGTCCAAAAAATAAACCGAACAGCAAAATACACTTGATATTGAGGGGGGAGAAGGTGAAATCCAAGGTGAAGAAGCTGAAACTAATTGATAGCTAGTGGGATTAAGAAATCAATGTCAACCAAGAGATCCAAGACCAAGAAACCAACCAGAAGCACTTGAAGAGCACATACAAGATTTCAGAGGTCTGATAGAGCTGAAACACATGACGTAGCTGATGATATTACTAAGAAAGTTTGTGTTGAAGCACCTGATTTTGCAGGAAAGATGGACTCACACTTATTCTTGGACTGGATAAAAGCAATTGAAGATGTATTTGATCAGTACAACATATCAAATGATCCAAAAAATTAAAAGTCCAATTTGCAAAGATGAAGCAAGTTGAACATGCTAAAATTTGGTGGTTATCAATAGAGAATAGGTTTTGAAAAATAGGTCAACCACCAATTGTTGATTGGAATGAGATGAAGCTGAAATTATCCGTAAAATACTTACCATTTCACTATCAAGAAGATGTCCAAGTTCAACTCAAAACACTCCGACAAGGAATAACAGAATAGACTAAAATATTGGATAAATTTTCTATCATTGTGAAGGAATGGAATCTAAACAATAATTCATATCTCAGTAAAAAAGAAAGACTTGAGGACAAAAATTTGCAAGGAACTAGCAATGCAAAGGATTTGCACCCTAGAAGATACATATCACTTGGCTTTCAGAGCAGAACAAAACTTAGGATAGCAAGTAACTAAAAAATTTTAAAGTCAAGTCGAGGAGTGTGACATAAAAATAACTACAAATCTGTTTTTAGACCAACACCTAATGGATCCAACTTTGCACCAAATAACAACTACAAAGCTTCTCAAGGAGCTAAACCTATAGTTGAGACCAAGAAAAAAGGCCAAACAAGAGGCAATACTTTGCTTATGAATGTACTGTGAAAATCAGAGAATAGTTAACTGAGGGCTTGATAATAACTTAAGACCCTTGTAGCCTTTATATAGAACCAATTATATAAGGAAAAAGATCTTAGGAATAAAGAGAAAATCACACAATAAAGAGGAGATCATACTTTTTCTAATATAGATATTTCCTAACATCTAATATAGATCGTTCATGTACTCCCCCTCAAGCTGGAGCATACATTTATATCTTTAGGATTTTTCTTCTCACAATTGATTTAGAATTATACATTTATATCTTTAAGAATGATAATTAATTTCCTATGATTCCACTCTCCTAGGAAAGAAAAAGTCTCCTAGGATTCCACATTATCCTAAGAAAAGAATACAGTCTCCCAGGATTCCACACTCTCTTAGGAAAGGGGAAAAATCTCTTAAGATCCCACAATCTTTAGAATATCAAGACATTAACTTTTCTCAAAAGGTATACAACTCGACACTCCCCCTCAAGATGAGGGCTATACGTCTTCCATTCCCAACATAGAAATAATATCATAAAAACTTGTGCAATTAAACCCCTTTGTTAGAAAACCAGCTAGTTGGCTTCCCAATGGAACATATGACATGCATACAAGCCCTTCCTCTAATTTTTCCTTGATGAAATGGCTATCAATCTCAATGAGTTTTGTCTTATCATGTTGAATAGGGTCATGAACAATACTGATGGCTAATCTATTATCACAATAGAGTTTCACAGGACCTACCCATTTAACTTTCAACTTATCTAGAATAATCTTTAGCCATAACAACTTGCACAAGCCTTCAAGTCACCAAGGAGATTGTTTCAACCCATATAAAGCCTTTTTCAACCTACAAACTTTATTATCCATGTTTTCTTCAAAGCCCAGTGGAACGTTCATATAGATTTGTTTATCTAGATCTCTATTAAGGAAGGCAATCTTTACATCATACTACAAAAATTGCTAGTCAAAGTGACTAGCCAAGGACAAAATCCTCACAATATTAATTTTTATCATTGGGGCAAATGTCTCCTAGTAATCATTCCTATAAGTTTCAATGTGTCCTTTTGCAACTAACTGTGCCTTACATCTCTCTAGTGATCCGTCAACTATATATTTCAGTGAGATCCATTTACAATCAACTATGTTCTTCCCTTTTGGTTTATCAACAATCTACTTATCTTAATCTTCTCTAATGCATCCATTTCCTCTATCATAGCATTCCTCCGTTCCCTTTCTAACAATGCATCATAAATGGTTCTAGGAATAGAAATGGTATTTAAACTCACAATAAAACTTTTGTAAGTTGGTGACAAGTGTTTAGTGATGCACAATAGGACAATGGGTGTAATGGTCTTTTGGTTCACTCTCTATTACCCTTCTTGACGTACATAGGAAGGTGGAAGTAATCTGTAGGTGTTACAATTGATTGTGTATGTAAAGGAGGATCGATTCTTACTGTGTACTCATTTCTAGGGTTTGGGATTCATTGATTTATTTCAGGTTTGGAACAGTTGCTTTTATGGAATACACCTGTGAATATCTCAAAAAAAACTTAAGTAACAAGGATGGACCCAAGAGATCGCTGTATTTTTGGGACAGAAGACTAGAGGTTGAAGATGAGTTTGGGACGGAAACAAGAAGATCAAATGCCAAAAAAGACTCAAATATACTATCTTCCATCATTGATACCCTTAAAGATATAACTTGGTAAAATATGGTTTATTTTCAACGAAAGTGACATCAACTAAGGTATAGAACCTTCTTGAAGAAGAGTTATAGCACTTTGATAAGGATGCTTTTGTTGGAAGAACTTATCAAAGGAGAGGGAAGAAGAAGGTTAACGGCTAACAAGTAGGACAAGGCTGGAGAATTCAGTTAGGCAGGAGAAAAAATAGGAGAATTAGGTTAGGATATTGTTTCCATAAGGAGTAGTTATCTTTTGAAAGTTTCTTTCCTGATTTTTTGTTATTTCTTTCTTATTTGAGTCCCACTCTGATAGGAATCCTATTTAGGGTGGATTGCTGTTTCTTTTTCTACCTATATAATCACAGAATTATAAATGAATAAAGGAGATTGGAATCATAAAAAATTTAGTTACTTTAGTTGTAACTTTCTGCTAGCTCTGTCAAGAGCTAGATAACTTTCGTTCAACATCGATTCTTCCTTCAAAGAAGAACACCAACAAGCAAAGAAAGGGGGACTCTGTCTTAATCGTCCAGGAGATCATACGCTAGGGCCCTTACTACACTTATACCCCTTTTGTGTAGGTGAGTAACCTACAAAGACAAGTTTGTTGGCAAAGAAATCTTACTTTTGTCTATGTTAACTATGAACATATACAAAGGCAATGCAACCAAATACCTTAGGAATAAGCCCATTTGATATTCTGAAATTGGGATAAAAGGTATTAAGGGCTTCCATAGGACATATATTGTCTAACACATGTGAGGGAAGTCCATTTATCATATATGTCAATAGAACTGCCTCACCCTAACAAGAATTAGGAACATTCCTTTGAAAGAGTAGAGCCCAAGTTACATTGAGTAAATGCACATTTTTTCTCTCAGTTACCCCATTTTTTTTGAGGTGTGTCAACATATGAGAAGTCATGAATAATTCTATCTTTTTAAGAGTAGGGGGCAGAATCTTATTAAAATAATCACTAGCATTATTTGACCTAAAGCTTTTAATCTTAACCCCAAATTGGTATTGTATCATAGAATTAAAATTAGGAATAACAGTGTTAACATCATATTTGTGTTTGAGTAAGAAAAGTCATTTAACTCTTAAGTACAATCATCAATCAAGGAAACAAACCAATGAGCCACAAAATATTGGGTATAGTAGAGGAACTCCAAATATAACTATGAATCAAATGAAAAGAATAAGGACTTCTTTTACTACCAATAGGAAAGGATATACGGTTATGCTTTGCCAATTCAAAAACTTCACAATGAAAAACTAAGATATCTACTCCTTTGAACAAATATGAAAATACAACTTTTAGAACTCTAAAAGATAGGTGACTGATGCGTAGATGGTAAAGTCAAACTTTATTTGAAGTACTAAGAAATGACGTGGACAAATTATTCATGATTTTTCCAAAAAGATTCAAGAAGATTGAGATCGCTCATTTCCTTAGCGAGTCCAATCATCCTCCCCAAGCTCTGGTCTTAAAGAACATAACAAGAAGAGGAAAAATTGCATAACATTTAAGGTCATATGTAAGTTTTTGGATAGACACAAGGTTGGCTGATAGATTTGGTGTATGAACGTTTTTCAGGTAGAGAGAAGATGTAACATATACATCTCCTACTCCTACAATAGTAGCTATGAACCATTGGCCACTACAATATTCCTATTAGTAGGTTATTGGGTATAGATAAGAAATAAATGTGAGGAGTGAGTCATACGATCTTTGGCACCAAAGTCAATTATCCAAATATTGTCATAATACTTGGCCGAGGCATTCATGCAAAAAGAAAATAAAGGTTTATTAGAGAGAGCTAAAGAGCCCACTCCAAAGAGCTTGTTAACAGATCTCAATGAATTAGTCAATTTCTCAATCTCCTCGGTATTAAAACCTCTTTTATATGAACCTTCATTTGATTTGGGAATGGTAATTTTGGATGCAGATAAATTAGGCACAAAAAAAACATACAAATAAAGTCCAAAGGAAAAGTAGCAATGAAAGTTGCTCAAAGAAGAATTTCACAAGAAGATGTAATATATACATCACCTACTCCTGCAACAGTAGCTATGAACCATTGGCCACTACAATCTTCCTATTACTAGCTTATTGGGTATGGATATGAAATAAATGTTAGGAGTGAGTCATACAACCTTTGGCACCAAAGTCAATTATCTAAATATTGTTGTAATGCTTGACTGAGGCATTCATGCAAAAAGAAAATAAAGGTTTATCAGAGAGAGCTAAAGAACCCACTCCAAAGAGATTGTTAACAAATCTCAATGAATTACTCAATTTCTCAATCTCCTTGATATTAAAACCTCTTTTATCCGAACCTTCATTTGATTTGGGAATGGTAATTTTGGATGCAGACATATTAGGCACAAGAAAAAAACATACAAATAAAGTCCAAAGAAAAACGCAGCAATGAAGGTTGCTCAAAGAAGAATTTCCGAAGAAAAATCCTAGGGCTCTAATACCATGACACGATTTAGAAGGAAAATAAATTTGCCTCTTACGAATGATTTAGAATTACTTAATTATAATACACCTTAGCGTAGAAAGGAAAATAGGAGACAATCTCTAAGAATAAGAACCAATCTCCTAGGACTCCTTAGGAAAGGAAAAACAATCTCCTAGGATTCCACTCTCTTAGGAAAGGAAAATTCCGCACAAAACTAAATTGAGTGAAGTAACAATTCATCGCTCAGAAATTAATTCTATAATCACAATCTCAAAGGGAAAAAAAAAACTAGCAGAGCAAGTAGGACTGGTTCATCTATATACAGATACTTGGCACCCGTCAAGCAAAAACATGAAGGACCTAAGAAAATTAATTCCCCAAATCTAAATCTCGTTCTCCTACAACATGATGCAGCAGCAAAAGAACACTCTGCACATAGCTTTGCACCATAATCTGGTGTCCTACAAAGAAAAACCATAACTTATAGGTAGACTCTAATGGTAATTCCTCCATTTCCTCTGTAGTTATCCATACTCCAGCATTAAACACCAATGATTGTAATCCAAAATCATATTAAAAAAATTAGCCATTACAATGCCGACCAAACGCTAGAAATTCTGATTAACAATTGCTGGGGTCCCGCTATCCATATAGGCCCAGATTCATACAACCACAAAATATAATGACAACAACGACAGAGGCTCTAAATAAAAAGCAATTCAAGCTAATAGATAAGAAGCAAAACGATACGCAGCACAAATGATCAACAAAAACAGATCTAAACGGAACATCATGCTCAGAATCCAACTCCTCAGAACCGGAGATTAAAAAGAACTTATAATTGTGAGATTAAATTTGGGAACGTTTGGTAGCAGAGAAAATAGAAAAAGAAACTTTACCTCAAAAATTGTAGTTTTGGTTTCTTGTCGCAGAAACTGAAAATGGCGCGTGGTGGACACAGACACTTCCACACGAGATGTACTCGTGGTCGTGGGTCTCCATTTTCGTCCTTTGGAAAAAATTATTTTCTAGAAGATTTTAACTTGACAAAGAAAGTACACGTGGCTGTTTTCAATTTGCACGCTCGATCGCTGGTGATATGGGGTGTTTGACAAGTGTGACATCGTATGATTTAGAAGTTGGAATAAATTACATCCTCTCAATATGTTTAGGAAAAATGTAATTCTATTATTTCTTAATGAGTAGGTGAGGGGTATTCACAAAATTGAGACCTTACGTTCAAATTGATAAAATAATATATACACACTAAATTAAATTTTGATTATTTCTAGAAACTTCAATTTAGTGAAGTTTTTATAATTAATTGAATTGCATAACAATAAAAGTACATGTATATTTATATATTTCGATAGAATATAAAATTAAAAATTAAAGGCTTTTTCTTACGTATTTGAATTATAAAAATAATTTTTATTAATTAAGCATAATTTATAACTAAAAATACTATTTACTTAAAAAATTAAACAATATATGCATTTTCATTAAACAAAGTATTTTTAAATTTATAGTAGTGACCACTAATCAATTACAAAATAAAAGGTGAACATTATTATTAGTTAAAATAATAATAAATAAAATTATTATAACTTAACTAGCATAATAACATATGCCAAATATAAAAAGTAAATATGTCACATGTTAAAGATTTTAAAATTTACATATATATTAATTTCATTACTTTAAAGATGGTAATGAACTCGGCTAAGCCTGGTCCCACCCAGACTCGAGCTCAACTCGACCCTTTACTGCTGGGGCTCAAGTTTGAGTTGATCAAGCTTAAAGCAGCTCGATCCTACCCAAGCTTGATTTGATCTAGTCGATTTTTTTATAAATTTAAAATATAAAATGACGTCATTTTTAGCAAAAAGATGCCATTTTCAAAAAATGACATCGTTTTTCTTTATAAGAGTAAGGCCTCAAATTAGGCTGGATCTGGGCAACCAAAGTTTGAGCTTGAGTCCAATCTAATACCCAATTTTTAGAAAAATTGGGCTTGAGAATCAGTCAACTTGAACTTAACCCTTCGATTTAGGGTGGAATAGGAGGAGCGGGCCTGAGCCCAGTTGCCATCCCTACATTACTTATAGATAAAAATTCTAGAGTATTGAAATTTTAATTGGAAATTTATTATTCAGTTCTCTAATTAATTATGTTTAACCACACATATATATTGGTAACTAAGCATTTGAAGGCCACGACAAATTTGAGACCCAATTTGAGAAGTTGAGTCAAGAAATGGAGTTCAAGAAAGAAACTCAGGATATGGGTCATCCCACAAGGATCATCAAAAGTCCAAAATACTTGGAGGATTACACTCGTTAAAGATTATATACGTAGGGGGCTTTTCATGCATGAGTTTCAAGTACATGGCAATGTCCATTCACATGTGCTTATTTCCCTTTTTAAATTTTTTATTATTATTTCTATTAGTAGAATGTGCATGTTGAGGCATGATAATTTGAAATATAACATGCATTAAATATGTGTAATAATTTGGAAATAGTACAAGAAAATACAATAGAATTTTGTTTCTTTCTCTTTCTTCTAGAGGAATCTCTGACTTTAAAAACAGAGACAACACCTAACAATTTGTGGTGCTTTCATTGAGAGACCTAACAATGGCTGAAAATACTAGATCCAAGGCTATTACCGATTGTCTAAAAGAAGTTATTACAAAGTTGACGGTGAATCAAAATATGTTGGCTACTACTCATACTGCTTTAGGCAACAACTTGGATAAGATCATTCCAAAAATGGTAGCAATAAAAGGCCACTCATCCTAACTAACAACCCCTACCCCACTCAAATGAACTCCATACCACCAATGGCAACAACAAGCGAGATTAGCCACCTGCGACCTCCTATTAAACTTGAAATACCACACTTTGATGGTACAAATCCCATGGGTTGGATCTTTAAGATCAACCAACTTTTTTTGTACCATGGAACTTTAGATGAGGATCGAGTCAAGATGGCCTCATTTTATACGGAGGGCTCGGCGCTGAGTTGGTATCAATAAATGCATCGCAATAATTTCATAACAACGTGGGATTCTTTGTTAGAAGCTTGGGGGATCATGTTTGCTCCATTGTATTATGACGATCTCAAGGGAGCATTATATAACTTAATGCAAAAAGGATCTATGAATGACTACCTCACTAAATTTAAGAGTTCGTGCAAGAGAGGATTGCTCGTTTCTTGAATTTGCAGACTCGACCAATCAGACCACTCCAAGTTTTAGTGAGCAATGGTTCAAAAATTAATTGCCAGCAATTATGTCCTAAAGTTAAAATTCAAATACAAGCCATGAATTTCATAATGACTTGCATACACTAGACATTTGTGGGGCTGATGTTGTTTGGGGGGTTCAATGTTTGAAGCAATTGGGACTGTTTGTAATGGATCACATTTACCTTATTGTGCAATTCATGAAAGGGAACCAATTAGCAAAACTTAAAGGAACAGAGTCTCGAGAACCCAAATTAGCCACAAACAACCGAATAAAACGACTAGTCCAAACTATTGGTATTTTTTAGTTTTTTTCACATTCAAATTTGTCCATCTAACCCACCTACACAAATTAACAATGAAGAGACCCCCAAATCGATCCAAACCCTTAAGAACCAATATCAATCCTTATTCCAAACTCCCACAGCCTTACCACCATCCCGTGAAACTGACCACAACATACACCTTTACATAAATACTCCAGCTGTCAATATCGATACCCATATTCACAAAAAAGAGAGATCAAGAATCAAGTTACCTAGATGATAAAAATCGAAATAATCCAAACCAATCAAAGTTTTTGAAAAAATCGAAGGGGGTTAATTTCGCAAACTATCCGCAAATTTCTTCGGCACCAATAAATCAGAAAAATTAAAAGAGCAAAAAATAAATCAACAGAAAAAGACAACGTCCCAGATCTGAAATTATTCAGCAATAATAAACCAAGTTACTCCACCAACAAGTCACGCATCTGTCAACGCTAATTCATCTGCGTGCAGCAACCAATAACCTTCTTCAAGAACCCAAGAAATCTGCAACTCCACTTTAACCGTGCACTGCTTGTCAGAAATAATAACAATGAAAAAAACACATGCACAATCAGCCCAACAAATACTCTACTACAGTGACTCTTTTAATCACTCTAACAACACCATCCCCATGCATAAAACCACCAGACTCCTTATTCACCAAGGAGACACATACAACCCAAAAATACGCACCCTGTAGAAAAACAAAAAGAAAACCCTTGTGCAATTCTTTTGGTAACCCACACAACCTCTGCTTACACACTAACGTAAGCAAGTAAACTTCTACTCTCAATCAAAGACGTAGGATACACAACCATTGTGGAGATTCACTTCCAATATATATGAGGACCCACCTATAAAAACTCACTCACTGCACATACCATAAATTCACCTTTCACATTTATTACGTTGCCACCTTATCTCACGTAAACTTCCATACACATATTGCAGAATCTTTTTTTTTTTTAGCCAATTAATGCCCATCAATTGTATGCCACATATAAACCTCAAAACCCTCTTGCCGCATAATTATGATATACACAAATTAGAATAAGGAAGCCCTACACCATATGCCACTTCAGCCAAGAAGCAATATACCAAATCCTCATAAATCACGCAACCTCCCTGCACTTGCCTTGGAAAAATCCTTTTCAAATAGAGATCATATTAGATAAAGATCAACCCAAAAATAATGCTTATTAGGATTATCTTTCCAAAT
>JANIPN010000005.1:16971085-17009928 GCA_027478595.1 Erythroxylum anguifugum
GTCTCAATGAGATCTTTGTAATGATATATTTTGTGTAAAGTAATAAATATGTTAACTTTAATTACAAAGTAAATTATGTAAATAAATCAATTTGAAAAAGGGACATAAAAGGAAAATGTTAAAAAGTAAAGGGATAATGTTGTCTTTTTATACTTTTGGTGCAATGAATAATCACACGCCAAATTTGCAATGAATAGTAACATACCAAATTTGGTGTGTTACTATTCATTGCACCAAAATATTTGGTATTTTGGTGTCTTGGTTGGAGTGAATTTTTTGCACCAAAACACTAAATTTGGTGTTTTGGTGCCTTTGTTGGAGATGCCCTAATAAATAAAAACAAAAACAAAAATATCCTATAGTAAAAACTTTATTTTTTCCTTTAAAAATTTTAAAATAATTAGTAGCGTAGAAGTTTTATGCATCATCAACTAGTTAACCTTGTAGAGTTTAAGATAGCATATATTAATTTGCACAACTAAAAACACTTTTTGTATTAATTTAAAGTCTAAAAAAATGTTTTAAGCCCCCAACATCATAATAGATCACTTTCAAATCGTAATTAAATAAAAAATTATAATATTTCTTATAATTTTATTATTTATTTAATTATTGGCGGATGTCTTCTTATGTATTGTGAGGATTTAGTAATTATTGGTTCACCGAAATTAGAAATCAATTTAGTAGATAGAGATACCAATAGAACTTCTTTCAAAGCATGTTCGTTGTTCGTGCTCATTTAAGCTTCTTTTTCACCATTTAAGCTAATTTTTGTTAGAATTTTCGGTGGACTTACAAGCTTACACGAGAAAAAAAATTAGACCACATACAAATTTAAGTAAGATTCTATCATAAAACTAATTGGTGATAAGTGAAATAATCCACTAAACTTATACATTAGTCTTATTTTTTCCCTTTCTTTAGTGTGAGACAAACTTTTGTTCTTTATATTTCTAACAATTTACCACCGTCTTTTCTTTAACGATGGAAAATAAAGTGCTATAAGTGCTTGTTATGTCTTCAGGCACAAGAGATGCATAAGCAATAATCATGGACGACAAAGATGTTCTTTACTTATAAGCAACATAACAATTAAATAGCTTTAAACGCAAGTACAGCTATAAAGATAGATGCATGATTGGTAACGATCAATTTAATTGTTTCCATAAATTTTATAAGTTGAACTTGCACTGATGATAATAATTGATTTCCTCTGATTTCAATACTTTTAACTGGGAAATATGATATGAATTTTAAGGGTGTTTAGAAACGTTCGAATTGAATTTATTAACAAATTGAATTCAATTACATTAATGAGATTGAATTGAATTCAATTTATATTGTTTGGAACAAACTCAGTAATATTATAATTGAATTCAATTATACTGTTCAGAACACAATCAAAATGAATTCAATTATTTTATATGACATTTTTATCTTTGACTAAAAAATAATCTTATTAAATAATAAACATTCACAATTATATAGAGCAAGTTATAAACATTATTTCATTAGAAGTGATATCATAACCCAAGGGGTGTGGTTTAGTTGAAGAGACTCATCTACCTTTAACCAAAAGTTAGGGTTCGAACCTTGGCTTTGGGTATGGAGCAGCCTTAAATCCTTGGGTCAGCTGTCTCATCCTGTGAGGTGTCTACAAATCAGCGAAGGGATTAATCAATGGGTTCGCCGATGAATACTTTAGTCTAACACCAGAATAAGTTATATCATCAAAATAGTTTATTATTAAAATGAAAAGAAAAAATTGATTGCAAATAACATTAGACTAGACCGAGCTATGAAAACAATAGAAATCTATTATAATTTGGAAGCTTAAAAGAGAACAATGATCATAAATAAAAAAAGGAAAAAGGAAAAGACACCCGTGAACAAAGAAAAGGGAAAATCTGGATATGGTGGGAGGTGTTGATTCATAGAGAAGGTATTATTGTTCCGTTTCTTGGTGAGAGGGGCTGTTTAAGGTAGGAGGGGCTGCTTCAGGTGAGGAGATATATGGTAGGATTAGATGAGTATTATTGAAATGATATTTTCAATGTTCAAAAGAAAAATTGAAGTTTCAGTTCGTAATTCAATTCCGAAATTTTTTCAAATGAATTCGATTTATAAAAAACAATAGGGTTGTATGAATTGAACCCATCTTTTTTTTTTTTTTCTGTTTTCAAACACTTGAAATCAAACACTTAAATTAAA
Organism: Erythroxylum anguifugum; assembly: GCA_027478595.1. NCBI lineage: Eukaryota > Viridiplantae > Streptophyta > Magnoliopsida > Malpighiales > Erythroxylaceae > Erythroxylum > Erythroxylum anguifugum. The sequence continues at coordinate 16,973,297 of JANIPN010000005.1, forward strand.
TTAATACCATTCCAAACACTCTGTAATGCAAACAAAAGCAGACGAAAGTATAGTCCCCATATGAATTTAATACGAGAGCCTTAGGGTATGTTTGGATGTGGGTGGAGGGATGGAATGGAATGGTCCAAGTGACTCAGGCCATTGTTTGGGAGTCTATTTTAAGACAGGATAGAATGGCAATTAATGGCTTTGGAAGCCATCATTTGCCATCCAAAATCTAATATTTTGTGACCTCCCAAATTGGGGGGTCAGGGATGGAATGACACGGCTTGCCTTCCAAACCCTAATTTATTGACAAAAATACCCTAAAAAAATTAATGAAATTATAACCCCAATCCAGCAAATACCTACGCGGCTACATGTTACTACGTCCATTGTGTTTCTCCTTTAACTGGCTTCTTCCATTGACGAACGCTTTCCTCCACAGCTACTAGGGTTATTTGTCCCTTGGAATATAACATTGCTTAGAGGATATTATAATTTATAGAACTGTTAACCTCGATGCTATAAATAATAGTTATGTTAATGGTGATAAGGTGAAAAAAAGTTTTTTTAAATGCATTGTGAAGGTTCATAAATTTTAAATATATTATTAGTATACACTGCGAAATGTATAAATAGATTTACAACATCAAAAATGATTATCAACCATAACAAGACACATGAATAAATGCCTAACGAAGAGTACAGTGCGATGAGAGTTAATGAAAAAGAACAAGAAAGTTGATTGCTTATATAGGAAAATGACAAAACAATATTCTGGGCATCTTACAATTTAAAATGCTTTGGGGTTACTAAAATAGTTTAACGACAACTGTGCATATTTTATTACAAGGATAATTTTGAAAAAAAAATTACAAGTCATTTTATTCCATTTATTTTAAGTATCACTTTCAAACAATGGTCAAAGGAGTCCCTCTCTTATTTTATTTAAACTTCCAAACAATGGAGTGACCCATTTCATTTTATTCCATTCCACTCCATTACATTCCATTCCACTCCATTACATTTCGTTTCATTAATTGTCATTTCATTTCATTCTATCCTAACTTCCAAACATACCCTTAGTAATTCAGCGAAAGTAATTGCAGATATAATTACTAATCTAATCATCCAAGTACGGACTATGACGCTTTCTACCCATATAGGCAACTGGTGACAATGATAACTATTAACATATAGTCCACATAGAGTAACATGCTTGCAAGTGTTGTTTCACAAGCTCACATTCATGGCAATGGATAGGTTTCTTTTGTGCTCCATTCAAAGAAACAGCCCACCTGGTTGCAAAAGGATTAAAGGAAAACCGTATGATTTGAGAAAGCATAACAAACTGGTGTCGGTGGATCAATTCAATAGTTTTAAGGCTATTAAGTGTTTTCTTTCAAAGACGTCCCTTGCGCTTGTTCCTTGCTTCTCATCGTTTCTTACGCGCTTTCTTACATTGACCCGCTGAATCAATAATCAATACAAATTTAATCTTTATTTTATTCGAGAAGGTCAAGAACATCGAATTCAAGATTTTTAATATAAAATTCATTTGAAAAGACAAGTATTCAAGTTTTGTAATTACAGTAGTACTGTCAATAAGTACTTGGTCTTTCTGACAGAAGGTCAAGATCTACTAACTGGTTTAAATATACTAATTCTCGATGCGTTGTCATGACTCATGAACATGGTGCTCTATCTTGGCGCCACGAATATACGATAACTCAGTATTTTAAAAATCGGACCGAATCGATCAATCGGATCGAAAAATTGGTGAATCGAATCATGAAACGGTCCGATTTAGCCCGTATTTTTTATGAGTGATTGACCCGTTCATTTTACAGCCGGTCTATTTAAAATGCCTTAATTTTGATGATTTTAACTTGAATAAATATTATGATTAATGATCTTTTTTTAATCTTTTGATGAAATATGACTAGTGAGCTTTGTTATCTTATTTTATGTTGTGTTTGGCGAATTTTTTTTTAAAATTGTATATTTTGAATTTTAAAAGTTTAAGTTTACAATTAGATAAATAAATAATTAAATAATATGTTTAAAAATTATCTTATATATATAATGTATAAAATAAAAATTTATATATTTATTAATCACCGGTTCAACTACGGTTAAATTTCAATTAAACAATTAATCCTTGAATCAGTTGCTTCTCCGATTTAATCACCGGACTAATTTTTAAAACATTGCGATAAACCTAACCAAAGACAGTCGGTGAAATGCTTGAGCAAATTGAATAGTGGCGAAATGATTGACATTACCAACACTTATAATTTTGTTTTTGCATGTTCAGAAATTTTGGAAAAAAGAAAGGAAGCATTTGTTAGGCAGCATCCGCTGAAATAACCACTTTGATGTTGTCAAACCACGTTCTCTTGTCGAAGACTTTTTGTTAAAGAGGAATTCCAAATTTTGGACTAAACAGCTACGGAAACGATGGCCCTTATTATTTATAATCTTTTTATGTTTAATTATTTAAGTATAATTGATATTAAACATTTAATTATCACTTGAAATAAATACAATAATAATCGAATCGAATAGAGTCGTTAGAATTGAACATTCAAACCGACAACAATGGACTCTTTAACATTTCAATGTCCTACACTAAAAGAATAATTGAACCAAGTGTTTTAAGAATCAGTTTGATGATTAAACGTTTTACTGAATCCTTCGATGACGCTGAAAAGTCCAAACATATGGGTTGTCGCCTGCGTCGGCTGAAAGCACGAGACACGGGTTCACTACAAACTGCAAGCGTATGTCTTTTAGAGGTATCAAACTTTTGAGTTTTGAGCTTTGACATTAGAGATCAGAAGGTGCTTTGTGCGTGAAATTTAGGCGAGGGTTGAAAATTGAACTCAGCCTCCTCTCTCTCCACTTTTTCTTTTCACCTTTCAATGCCACCAACCAATAGTATTTGCCGTTACAACCAAGTAAATAAACAAAACGAAAAGAATGAAGGAAAACGAAATAATAATATTAAAAAAGAAATGGAGAAATGACTCCAATAGAAAGCAACGAGAGGACAGCTATGCAAAACAGAGGGCGACGAGGCAGAGCTATTTAAGGCTTGAGAGAGAGAGAGAGCAAAGGCGTGTGTTTGCGGGAACTCCAGAGATCGGTAGATCTCACAAGTTTTTAATGCACCGCGTTTTTTCTTAGCCCCATTTTATCTTTGTCTCTGTGCTTCTTGTCCTTGGGTCTTTCTCTTGTGAGGTAGGAGATTGCTGTCTCTTGTGTATCCCCCTAATTCACAATTCACAAATTTTTCACTTTTGTGGATATAGAGTGAAGAAGAAGAAGAAGAAGAAAGGTACGGTCTTTGATATTTGCATTTTGTTGCTTGCTCTGTGTTACTGTCTCCATTTCTTTTTGGGACATCTGTTTTTCATTCCCTTTTACAGATTGCTTATCCGGTTGTATTTTTTCTTTTTTTAAACACTTGAACATTGCCATTAGTCCTTCTTGTTTCATGTGTTTTCTTTTGTTCTCTTGTTTTTGCGTTGCAGATCTGACATTTTTCGCTGTCTTCCAATTCCTATTTCACTTTCTCCACTCTCTTGCTAATTCTAGGCTGTAATATGACCATTCTAATGAAAATTAGAGAATCCTTTTTACAATGCTACCGAAATCAGTTTCCCACTTCTATTCAATTTTTTTTCTTCACTTTTTGCTCCCTCCAGGCCTCCGCATTGGCTTGCTCTTGCACTCTCCTTCCATCACCCTCTCCTCCGACGAACCTCATTCTTGGATTTTGTTATTGTATGTGGTAGAACAGGACTTACGTGCTTCTGCTTTCTTTTTTGATCATGATGACCAGTATTATCCTCTATGAGTCTATATCGGTGTAGTCATCGCTTATGACGTTTGAGAAATAAATAATATAGCTTTGGAAGTTAGTGACGATTGAATTGTGGAAACTTTTCTTGGTTCTGAAGTAAATGATTAAATTGATAAAGTTTATTGTTTTCCTTTTCCTTTATTTTCCCAGTTGATTATTTTTTATAGATCCACCGGCTTTGTCTGTTTCCTTTTTGACTTGGCCTACGTATGTGTACATATGGAAAGAAATTGAGAGAGAGCTACTTTTAGGACGGCTGGGTTTGGAGTTAAGGGCCCATTGTCATGTGAGAAGTATTGATACCAAAGTAGCATGGAAAAGGAAATTTCGTGCTGGTAGCTGCCTTCAGATGTCGGAGGTTGCACATATTTTTCATGTCTTCTCAATTTACGAATTTAGTATGGACCACCGCATTTCTGTCATTTACTAATTTCCTTTGCTTTCCGTCCTTTTTTCTTTCGGGCTTTGGTTGAACTTGTTCATCTTTCTATAGGCCTCATGCACAAGTTCTAACCATTTAGTGGCCCTGTGCTTGCAAAGTTGCTATCCCGTTTATCCATGCTATTAAGCTCATGGGCACCTGATCGATTCTTCTTATCACTTCTTCTTGAGTGTGTTCAACATCTGTTTTACTAGCTGATCTGTTGGTAGATTCGTGTTCCTGAAGATCACATATAATATAAGTTGGTTATCAACTCATTTTCAGATTTTCCATATCCAAGTCATATTACTATATCACAGGAATCTAAGATAGAACTGCCTCTTCCCAAGTCATTATATTAAGGACTTCTGATTTTTATGTTGAGCTAGAACACAGCAATTGGCAATTTTTATCTTCAATTCATCATGTTTCTGACCGAAAACTTGTTGACTCTGCAGATAATTCTCTTTGTGTTGAATCATGAAGTATAAAGATGGAAAGCCGGCTGTACATCCTGATAAAAAATCGAAGGTTATCCCCATGCTTATATTGGTCGCTGCACTCTGTGGGTTTTCATTTTATCTAGGCGGGATCTTTTGTTCCGAGAGAAATAGCATTAAGACCGAGAATGCCTTGGATGTAACGAAGGCAGTCCAAACTCCCAAGGATGCCGAAGTTGCTCCTCTTCAAATAAAATCCATTGCCTTTCCTGAATGCACCATTGACTATCAGGACTTAACTCCATGCACTGATCCAAGGGTAGGAGCTGTTTTTGATACATGATTTATTTAATATCTCACCCGAATGCATGTGTTTTAGAATTTCTATATTCATGTTATACATCTATTGCTCAGAGGTGGAAGAAGTATGGTCTTCATCGCCTAACTTTCATGGAACGACACTGTCCTCCTCCATCCGAAAGGAAGGAATGCTTAGTGCCTCCACCAGATGGGTATAAGCCTCCAATCAAGTGGCCAAAGAGCAGGGATGAATGTTGGTACAGGTATTATGATTGCTTCCAGTTATCTTCTAGCCTCTGTCACTTTGAATTGCTAGGTTTTACTTTTTGTTAAAAAAAGTCTCATCTAATATGCTCCACGACTATGAATTCAGGAACGTACCATATGATTGGATTAACAAACAAAAGTCTAATCAGAATTGGCTAAGAAAACAGGGAGAGAAGTTCCTCTTTCCTGGCGGAGGTACTATGTTTCCTAAAGGAGTGAGTGCCTATGTTGATCATATGCAGGATTTGATCCCAGAAATGAAGGACGGGACAGTACGAACTGCTATTGATACCGGGTGTGGGGTGAGTTCCATCAATTAGGCTTTTCTTTTTTTGGTTTGCTTTTCTTCTTCCAGTTTCTGCAACAAACCACATTACATATAAGTGGGACGTTCTGTAGGAATAGAAATTGAATTCCTCTGTTATGTTTTCTTAGTTGTTTACCTCTATTTTCTATAATTACTTGATCAAAGTAATTCTTATTTTCAGGTTGCTAGCTGGGGAGGTGATCTATTAGACCGTGGAATCCTGACAGTTTCTCTTGCCCCAAGAGACAATCACGAAGCTCAAGTCCAGTTTGCTTTGGAACGTGGAATTCCTGCAATCCTTGGCATAATTTCTACCCAACGCCTTCCATTCCCTTCAAACTCATTTGACATGGCTCATTGCTCCAGATGCCTTATACCATGGACAGAATTTGGTAATTGAATTTTACACTGTGAAAACAGTAACTAGGTTGATCAGTTGATTCCACGGTGCAATTGATGGGAAAATAGACTTGCCGTTAAACCCATTCTTTGCTTTTCTCAAGCTCAAAGTTTGAAGCGGTACCAAACATTCCTCTGATATCTCTTCCTGACAGTTCTCTTTTGCTTTCAGGTGGAATTTATCTCCTGGAAGTTCACCGAATACTTCGTCCAGGTGGTTTTTGGGTCCTTTCTGGTCCTCCAGTTAATTATGAAAGCCATTGGAAAGGGTGGAACACTACCATAGAAGAGCAGAGATCAGATTACGAAAGCTTGCAAGTACTGCTTACTTCAATGTGCTTCAAATTGTATAATAAGAAGGGTGATATTGCTGTCTGGCAGAAAGATTCGGATACTAGTTGCTATAGTAAGCTTGCTGCCCCTGATGCCTACCCACCCAAGTGTGATGACAGCATTGAATCGGATTCTGCATGGTACACTCCACTTCGGCCATGCGTTGTCGTTCCAAATCCAAAAAATGCAAAATCAGTTCTGCAATCCGTCCCAAAATGGCCAGAACGGTTGCATGTTGCACCTGTACGCCTTGCTGAAATTCATGGTGGGAGTGCTAGTGCTTTCAAACATGATGATGGCAAGTGGAAAGTGCGAGCAAAGCACTACAAGAAGTTGCTGCCCGCAATTGGAACTGATAAAATAAGAAATGTGATGGACATGAACACAGTTTATGGAGGTTTTGCTGCTGCTGTAATTCAAGATCCTCTGTGGGTCATGAATGTGGTATCATCCTATGCTGTGAATACACTTGCAGTTGTCTACGACCGAGGCCTCATTGGAACTTACCATGACTGGTAAGTCTCTGTGCACAAAGTTATATGCTATGTTATTTTAAGACAGAAACAGCGTAACTTATCTCTTGTTTATTTCCAGGTGTGAAGCATTCTCAACATATCCAAGAACGTATGATCTTCTCCATCTTGATGGTCTCTTCACTGCCGAAAGCCACAGGTAAGCATGGAGCTTTAGCTTCTTTTAAGTTTCTAGCATTTCGAATATTTGATTTGATTATCAGTTATTTATACTGGGCCTAATCCTTCACTGCATTTATCCCGGAATATATTGACTAACTGAAACTCTCATACATTTTGCCCCACACTTAAAGGTTGACCTGGAAAACCTTGTAGCTAACTTTGATCTACTCATCTACCTGAATATTCATTCCATGTACCTTTTTGATTGACTAGACAACATAATACGGCGGACCAAACAGAACCCTGAAACCAAAAACAAAACCAATCTGAGTTTGGTGTGATCAGGAGAAATATCACGATTACTGCAATAACTGACGGTCCCATCCAAATAAAGAACCCACAAATTTCGCAGTGCATTGTCATTTATTTATGTTCCCGAGTTCTTGTTGGTACATGGACAGATGTGATATGAAGCACGTGCTCTTGGAGATGGACAGAATCCTGAGGCCCACAGGTTATGCTATCATAAGAGAATCAAGCTACTTCTTGGACGCCATAACCACCATTGCAAAGGGCATGAGGTGGAGTTGCCGCAAAGAAGACACTGAGTACGGTGTCGAGAAGGAGAAGATACTCATTTGCCAGAAGAAGCTCAGTACGCATCCAACCAGAGCTTGAGATGACCAACACTAGTGGAATCAAAGATGCGGGTGAAGAAATCTCCTGGAGTGATGGCTGTTACTGTGGCTTAGGACACTCGCCAACGGGGACTACAAAGCATAGAGAGAGGAGGAGATCAAGTAAGCATAGTACTTTCAGACACGATAATAATTAGCGCTGCAATATTTAGGGGCACCCAATAACATATTTTTGTACCATAATTTTATGATGCCAAAATGGATATAGCATTCTTTGTTAGGCATCTATACTGCACGATCTTGGTGTTACAATTATAAAAAAAAAAACTTTTAGGGGACAATCTGTCACTTTTTTTTTTCCTCATTTTTTTCTTATTAGTATTTGTAATTTATTGAAATTAAATTATTAGGTGTGCAAGAACTCTTTGTGGGTTTCAGATTCCACATTTGATAAATTATTGTGTCAAGCAAAATTTACTGGTTTTATTACGTTATTTCTCCCTTTATAATTTTCCTTACAACATGATGGCTAAGGGCTTAGGGCAGCTGGGGTTTTACCTATAGGTGGAGAACTAGTGTGGCCCTCCGTGATGGGGTGTAGCCGCTTGGCCCTCTGATAGAGTGTAGCTACTTGGCCCTCTCAGAGGTGAGCCTGCTTGGCCCACCTGTAAGGTTTCTTCGAATCAAAAAATAATGATGGCTAAGGGCTATGCTTTCTACGTTGGACCGAGATAGCTAACATTTTAGATGAAATCATTTAATTAGAAAAAGTTAGATCGGAGACGGTTGGATTATTAAATATAAGGACTGAAACAATCAATAATTAAATACGTCTTCTTGGGTTCCTGATGAAGAGGTACTTGGTTATGCTATTTTTGAGTGCAGTATAATGGTAACATTTTGAGAATTGTGTAGATTACTCCCAATGAGGACACTTAGTACATAGAAACATACCCTGATGTTTTGACAAACAGAAGGTGCAACAATATATTTAGATTTGGTGTACGACTTTTAATTAATCAGTTTTTGCTTACAAAATTAACGAAAAATAAAAAATATTTTTAATAAAAATGAAATTTTAATTATCTATTTCGCATCTTATTAATTTGTGTAGTTATATTTTAAATCACCTCTATTTTAAAAACTTTATTCAAACTTAGTCTCAATTAATTTCATTTTATTAGTCTTGATTTTATTCAACATAGTTTAATGTCCTAAAGGGTTGTTAATGGCTTAGGGAGTTTTGGAAATAAAAAAAAGTATAATAAAAACTTGGGTTCAAATTAGAAGTTATGAAAACTTTAAGCTGAAAAGGTGAACAAAAAATTGCACAAGGACCGAATTGTACGGTGGATGATGATTAGAATGCAAAATTGAAGAGAAAGAGAGACTAACTAGAGAAAAAGACACGTCCAAACGTCGGAGAACTCAAACCAAATCTTGAAACATTCTGGTGTAATTGTGTAAAGGGGGAAAACGATCGTAAATGAAAAATGGCAAAAACGTGGTATATGGGAGCTTCAAATCGGCATTGCCCAAGGCGGCAAACGCGAGCGGAAAGTAACACTATGATGACTCTGATTGACAATTGTATTAATTGATAGCTAATAGTGGGTTAATATAATTGATTTGATTAACGGATAATATCAACTATTTATTTAAAGATGTTTGATAAAATTAGTTGTTTAATATTAGTTGTGTATGTATAAAATAATATTTTCATAAGAATTTAGATAAAACAAAAGAAGTCAACACGATCATTTAAAATAAATATTTATAATAATCTAAGAATGACGTCTAATTATTATTAAACTAGAAGTAATATTATCACGAATAGTTGTCATTTCCTGAATTCTTAGTTCTTCAGTATCTTTTTGTGTAGAGTTAACTTCAACATCTTCAAATATATCTAGAGGTATAAATTTAAGATCTAGATCGATGATATTAAAAGTTGAGTCTCCAATTGTACTTCTTCTAATATAGTTATGTAATGCAAAAGCTACACAAATTATTATATTTTGATTCATTAATGAATACTTAGGCATTTTTTTTCAATACCTTCCATCAAGCTATAAAAACACCAAAAGCACTCTCAATACAACTTCTTAATGATGAATGAGCTCGATTAAAAACTTCTTGAGATCCTCTTTGATTCGTACCATGAAACTCTGATTGATGATATCTTGTCTTTGGGTAAGGTGTAAAATATCTTTCTCTTTTTGGATAACTTTTGTCAACCAAGTAATATTTACCTGAGTGTTCATAGAGGTAACGTAATTAGTATAAATGATATCATAAAAATTCTAAATCATGAATAATAAATCCTACAAATATTAAAATTACCTGTTGATGGTTTTGAAAATTGACTCTCGATTTATCAATTGTATCAAGAAAAATACAGTAATCATGTGCTGATCCCTCCCAGCCTGCTAAAACATATGTGAATAATAAGTCAAAGTCACATGTTGTCAATACATCTGTAGTCGTTATTCCTTTTCGTCCCTTATATCGCATTTGATCCTCCTCTGCAACAACTACCACCATATGTGTACCATCAATAGCTCTAATGCAATCCTAATATAAACAATAATTATAAGATGATAAAAAAAACCATTTTCAACAAAAAAATATAATGAAGGGGAGGGGGAACATGTTCAATTACCTTAAAATATAATATATATCTAGCATCATTGACAATTTGTAGAGAGATTTTCTTGAATTCAAGATCTTTTCGTACGAATATAACCTTTGAAAATTCATCCATGACACTCAAAACTTCTTTAAAAACTCTACAAACAGCTTCACCATAATGTTGAAAGCGTTTTTGGGTATTTCTGTTAGGTGCACCTTTACTTAGGACATATACGAATAAATCCACTTTCTCTAAAATTGACATCCTACTGAAGGACTCAAACCATAATTGTTTTCCAAAACCATGCATAATTGACGAAATGTATTTGGATTTATTCTAAATGTATTAAAACACCGTTTTTCATGACCATTCAATAATTCATTCATCCATAGTTCTCCTGTTATATAGGAAGTCATGCATAGCTCCTTGTATATATGGTTCAAAAAATACACACCTATATAACCCACTAAATAAGCCGTCAAATCCCAAAACTCATTCTCATTGTCCAAAAATTGCTTAATTTGTAGAAGTTGTATAATTTGCATAACATTATCATCCATACCTTCAAATTAACAAGTAAAATTATATTATAAATAAACAAGACACTTATATGTCTAAATATTAACAAATAAATAATATAATACATAATAACATTATAGATTACCAACAAGATAATATAATATAATAAAATAAGATAACCAAATTCATAACGTCTCAAAACACACCATGTCAATATAAGTGCATAAATCATAAGAACGATAAACGAAACATAGTAATGCAGAGAAACTATGCTTGATGTTTCTTACGCTCCTCATGGTCATACATAAACTTAATGTATTCAACTCTCTTTATATCATCTAGTAAACTGAAAAATGGACCTTATTTGTGGATCTTCAATCAACATGGAAGCAAAGAAAAATTCATGGGTATCAGCCTCTAAATTAGGCAAAGCACATAGTTTCTTATAGCATTTGTAACATCATGATGTGATGCACTAACACCAGTACTCTATGATGCACCAATAATCATCGTGTTCAGCATTTTCATAATGAAAGTATTCATCTCCATTGTTGCACTCTCTGTCTCTCTTGAATGAATTGCATCATATCGTCAAGCCTCTCATACATTGTTGCAAATCCTCCTACCTTTTTAACAGAATCAATTCTTGTACTCTTGTTACTTTGTGACCTATCACTCTCCAAAACCCATTTTCATCTCGTATCACTCACTTCATCATGTGTAGCTTGAGGGTTAGCAACAAGAGTAGATGTAGGAGTTAGGGTAGGTTCGCTCCACAACTCTTACCAATCACCAGTCATATAGCAATTGTTTAGACCACTAGTCTCATCCATATTATCGTGATGATGATAGCCTGAAGGTTGATGATAAATATTATAATTATGAGGTGAAGAAGGAACATACACTTCCCCAACTTCTCATTTTCCTTGTGGAGGGATAGCCACAACATAAAATGTAATCTCCCATCGGGCCAAACATCCAAAAAGTTGATCCAACTTACAATCATACTCAGGTTCAAGCCGTTCCTCTTTAAATGTTTTAAAATTGATATTCTCCTATAAAATATAATTAACTAAAATATAAGTTATTTAACTAACTATTTAGCATTAAAGTAAAGGAAAATAACGTAAAATGAGGGCAAAAAGGCTAACCTTAATCTTCAAAGTCCACCATTTCTCACTGGCACCGATTGTTCCTTTGTCATAGTCCCATTTTAGACTCGTTTCTTTCCTTTTCAACTATTTCCAAAGACCCCTTCGTCTAATCAAATTTATTTTTAAGTTTATTTTTATCCTATGGTAAGTTGGTCGCTTTCTAAAACTCTTCCTTCACCTTCTTTCATGATAACCTTTGACAAATAACTTCACCACATTCTCCCTTACTCCTTTGAATATGTTGGCTACAAATGTTACAAAAGATAAGAAGTGTTTTTTTTGGCCAACGAACTCTGCCTATATCATTCCTCTCTTAACTTTCTCATTTGTTTCCTTTTTGGGATGGGCAAAAATAACCCTACAATGTAGACCTTAAAATTTAAAATAACTCTAATTATAGTTAACCTAACCAATTAACTTTATTAACCTAATTAAATAATTAACTCTATATGTTGCCCCTAATTAAAATCCTAAATTAGAAATCAATATCACCATCGATGCTCATCGTCACCCTTACCTTCAATGTTACAGCTTCATTACTTTGGTAATATTAATTTTTAACAGCTTTCAGTTTTGTATCTATTTATAGCTTTTGTAGTTGATGTCCATCTTTTTACAACTTAGACTCAATTTTTTTGCATACATCGTTGCCACGCTTCACTACCTTTCACTGCCCTTCACCGCTGTCATAGTTCTTTGATAATCCAATTTTTATTTTTATTGTTCATTCTCTATCTACTGCTTCCTGTACTTTTTGTCTGTGTCTTTTTACCTGGGTTGCTTCCTGTTCGCGTTTTGTTTGTCTATTCTCCTTGTTCGTTTGTTTTTCCTGGTCTGCATTATGCCATACGTGATAGTACATAGTGGGAGCTTTATTACGTACCCCGGATCTACATGAAAGGATTAAAAACGAAGGTAATGCGAAATACCTAGATTTTGGTTTCATCCTAATTTCGATGCCGATTTTGAGCTCCAAATGTCTTCGAATCTCCCGGGACCTTTAATGGAAAGTGCTCACCGACTCACGGGCTAGGCCTTTCTACAGTTTTCTCAATTCACGAGCTCTCTTAACGAGTCAGAGAACCTTATGCTCATGAAGCTCCTCTGAGTAACTGCAGAAGATCTTAACTTTTATATAGCTTCCATATCGGGCTTTCCCATCACAAGGTCGATATAGACCCAACCCATACTAATCGGGACCTATTTTTCATCCAGATTTTGACCCATTAATCTAGATCATTTATTGGGCTACTTTATTATCTTTATCTGGATCAAATGACGCAACTTAACCGATAATTTATTTTAAAACCAAAATTGCAATTAATGTTGTCCAACTTTATGAGACACGGACAAAATTGTCCCTAAGGATAAAAATGTCTAACAATCTCCCCTTTGGACAAGCATTACTTGCAGTAGACTCTAGTTAAAAAAAACCGATTAAGCCACGCTACTGTATAAGTCGACTAAGTTTTGAAAACAAAACATTTGATCCAAAGATAACGAAAGTACATCATTCTGTCCCGTAAGGCTTTCGGTACTGAAAAGCATCAGATGCATGTGTTCTATGTGACACAGATCCAATATAATCACGAATACCTAATATCCCACTAACATGAATGGGAAAATGGAGTGTGGAAAACTATGATGATACCTTTATGATATAAATTGTATCATCTTTGTTTGTAGGTTTCGATTTCTCCAACTTTATGCTAAACCGCATGTGCTAAACTGCATTAGAGAAATCCTGTTTTCTCTCACCGAATGCTAAACAACATTAGAAAAAACCTTTATGTTCTCCATCTGAATGCTAAACTGCATTAGAGAACCTTTATGGGATTAAAAACTTATATCCCCCTATGTCATGCCAAACTTTATAGCTAGCTATGTTAAACTGTAGATAGGCACAAGGTCAACCTGTATATATGCCCAATGACCTTCAAATGCTTAAGATTGATACAAATCTTAAGACTTTCATATATACTATGACAATGTATGATGACACTTAATACTGAGGATAAACAATGATCATCTTTATCAGTAACTATCATACTAACATAATACTTCAAAATGTACAAATGTACATGGAGCAAACATAACGATCCCCTAACTGACAGTGTATAACGATCAAAACACCTATACTGTATACTTGTGTTACAAACACAAGTGGGTGAAGTCCTTTAATTAAATGATCGACTCATAATTCCTCAGTTCTTAAGTGCTCCAAACCTCATATCACTTTTCCGTGTCAACATTCTTATGACCAAATAATTGATCTTTAACTGCTATGACCCTGTGATATTCTTCGTTGTCATTAAACAACACTGTAAAAAGAATAATACAGTAAAATCAAATTTCTGAGCTAAACCGTCTGCGAAGCAACCCCTTAGCATGCACTCTACATGCCTAGTCGAGGAAGTTATCCGTGTCTCTTTGACACAGTTCTACAACTATGTACCATCTGCAAACTTGAACTGTAACCTTAGGTGAACTTTCGATTATCCGAACACATAGATAACTTTAAACCTGAATTCCCTATAAGGTTTAGTCTCTTGACTTTACTATATGTCAACATATAATCCTTGATTCCTTCAAATATCTTAATACTCGCTAGACTGTATTCCAAAAGTATATAATCGGATTAACCAGATATTGACCAAACAGTCAAACAGTAAATGCAATGTCCTATCTAGTACACAGCCTAGCATACATCAGGTTATCTGCTATACTAAAATACGGAACATTCCTCATAATCTCTCTCTTTACTTTATTCTTTGGGTACTGTATCAAAGATTATCTCTCACCGTGAGAGACAGGTGTTACGACAGGTTTAATGTCAACCGTATTAAACCTTTGTAGCACATACTCAATGTATACATTCTTTAAGAGATTTGACGAGTGTTAAGATATGTCCTGGTAAATTCGAATACCTAGGACAGAAGATGCTATACTAAGGTCCTTTATGTCAAGGTCTTTTGAGATATATGTAATTGGCTTTAGCTCACATGAAGTTATAAACAAAAAGTGCAAGCATCATGGTAAGCATAAGTGGACAAAGAATAAGGGACACCACCACTTTGTTCAAGAGTCCAAGAAATCCAAGTGGAATCAACATAAAAAGGTTAAACATCCCTTCAAAAAAAGGAATATGAAATGTGTTAAGTGCTATAATTATGGCAATAAGGGTCACTTTACTCGTAATTGTAGTGAGCTTAAAAAAAGTACGTTCTTATAATAAAAACATTCATTTACTAAATGTTTCTTATTATATTTTTCTAACTGAATCAAGTCCTTTATGGATTCTAAATTCAGGAGCAACCAACCATGTAGTGAAAGATAGAGATGCATTCATAGTTTTTTGGAAGATCTCACATGGAAGGAAATGCCTTTATATAGGCGACAATTCTAAAGTGGTTGTACAAGTGATTGACACATGTGAATTGGTTACGCGTGGTGGTCAACTCCTTATCCCTACGAGGTGTTATATGGTCTACAAATTTGACATAATCTTCTTTTTATGTTGATGTTAGTTAAACTTGATTTTAATATAAACTTCCATAATGATGAATGGATTTATACCTTGGAACTGTTTATTATAGTCACGGTTTTATGTTTAATGGTTTTATTATACTGGATGTTTTGATTATTAATAATACTATTAGTTATTCATTAGTTACATCATCAAGTACGTTTAACAATGATGCAATATTATGTCATGCTTGACTATAGTACATTAGTCAAAATCAAATAAATCGATTGGTTAAAGAGAGCCTTTTAAGTAGTCTAAGTCAAATAGGTCTACCTATATGTGAACATTTTCTAGCTAGTAAAATGGTTAGAAAACCTTTTGAAAAGGGAGCATAAGCTTTATACCCATTGCAATTAGTGCATTCTCACATTTATGGTCTAATGAATGTAAGGGCAAGATGTGAGCCTATATATTTTATCACTTTTATAGATGACTATACTCAGTGTGGTCACATCTATTTGATTTCTCACAAATTAAAAACATTAAGTTGTTTCATCAACTACATGAATTTAGTTAAGAATCAATTATAAATGAAGATAAAAAGCGTTCCAAACTGATAAAGGATAAGAGTACTTGCCTGATAGTTTAAAATGCCATGTAATGAAAAAGGAATAGACATATAGTTAACTATTCCTAGAACCTAACTATTCCTAGAACCCCATAGCAAAACATTGTACCAGAAAGATGTAATAGAACACTACTAAAAAATGCTTAGGTCCATGATGGCATAAGCAAATTTTCCAATCACCTATTTGGGTGATATGTTGTTAACAACCACTTATGTGCTTAATCGTGCGCCTATAAAATCAATTACAAGCACTTCATATGAGTTATGGATAGGTAAAAAACTTGACATGACAAACATTGAACCTTAAGGATGTGTTGCTTATGTTTATGTTCAACAATAATAACAACAACAACAATCTAGTAAAAATTTCGTTGAGACATAGGATGGATCTGGGGAGGTACAGTAATATGCAGTCACACTCCTAACTAGTGAAAAGGTTGTTTTCAATATACCCATGGATAAAAAAGGTTTTGAGAAATGTTTGAAGAAAATAAAATCCAAATAAGAATAAGGAAATTCAAATTCAAAATAAAATAGATATAAATAAATAAAATTTTAAAAATACAAATACAATTAAAATACAAATACAAATAAATAATGAAAATAATAATACAAATACAATTACTAATAAATTATAAATCATAAATCATAAATCATAAAATAAAGATAAAAATACTTGAAAATGATAACAACATGTATTATAGATGAAGAAGTTTAGGCTAAATACAAGACACAAAGAATCGAAGGAAAGGTTCAAAAGACCTAAGGATAAAGAGAAGGTCCTCTTTACAAAGGATTTTTTACTCATAGCCTATGTTCATATTCTCTCTCATAAATATAGGAAACTAGGCCTAAGACGGAATAAAAGTATGTTTATTAGATATTTTGAACACTAAAAAAGGTATGTGTTCATTGATGAACAAGGTAATGAAGGTGTAATTAAATTTGAATCACGAGATGTGACATTCTTGGAGAATAATTTTCCAAAGTAGGGTGAAATAGGAAAAGACCTATTTCTATATGAGACTCTTGATCAACATAATTCTATTACGAGGAATCAAGATGGGGAATTTCAAATAGTAGTTAAGAGTAGTTTAGTTAGCAGTCATTGATATAGCATGGAGTATATGAAGAAGATAAGTGATTAATATATGATTCATCACCCTAAAAATGATTAGGAAGAATGTTTTATTATTCTCGATTAGTATTGATTTGAGAAATACTTAGTTAATGTGGAATGAAAATTTGTAAAATAATTTACAAATGTCATTCAAATCAATTACTAATATCAAAGAACTAATATGATTGGAGTCAAATAGAGTAGATATTAATTCCATGATTTATGTGTAATTGAAACATCGTATGATAAAAAGATTGAATTATATAGAAAAATTATATACATAAATGTTAGTCAAGACCACTTTGACATTCTTAAATATTTGAGTTGTCATGATGCGTTGCTATAAGCTAATCTTGATCTATGGATATAAGTTATTTAATTATAGAATTAAATATGAATTAAAGCATTTTAATTTGTTTAATCCTAAATATGATTTAAAAGTTATAATTTATATCTATTTCCATCATATGTAGGAATCTAATGGGTCATACGCAAAGAAAGAGCTAAAGAACGAAAATTTGCTTTAATCAAGTTGGAGTTGATTATGAGAAACTTTATAATTAAATATAAAATATCTAATAAATAAGGACTAATATGAGATAATATATCTTATTTAGGCATAATTGATATTTAATTAGAATTCAATATACTGATTAAATTTTAATTGAAATAAGAATATTATTTATATTAAATTATTAAAATGCTTAGAACCTATTATAGATATGCTTAGGCTCTATGAGAGTTAACACTTCTTGCTTAACTCTATATACAATAGTTATAAAGTTCTCTCAACACATTGTGTAGATGCCTTTAAAGGCTAAATACGTGTGTTGCGATAATCGTTGAGATGAGCAATTACAAAAATGGTTCGAGGGAAACAACTAGAAAAAGTATCAAACCTCATAATAGGTTATGAATTATGATTCATACTTTATTATATTTTATATTTTAATCATGATGTAGAATTTAAGTGGTCTTGGCTTCGAGAAATCAAACAAAAAGTTTTATTATTATTCTGTTACGCTCAGGATCAAATCTCATCCTAATTTCTCACTAATTATTTCTTAGAAAAGGTAATTAATTGTGCCTGAGACTACTTATATACATAAACAAGGAAGAAATTTGAAACAAAGTTGAATAACTGCAATTTTTATCTACGTTGATTCTTTGCATTAAAATTACATGCCTAATTAACATCAAGAACTAAGAAATAGTTAGAGATCACCCAATAATCAACATCACCTACAATAGATATTGGTTTTAAGCCCTATATTCACCTTGTAGGAAAAATACTTTCCCTATCAAATACACTTAGAGGTTTAGGATGATAAAATAACCAAAAGATATTACACCTCTTATGACTTTGTTGGAACTTGTTTTAGCTGAAGGATTAATAGCTCCATAAAAGATTTGGTATGTTTCCAACTTTATATTCATTTTGTAAGACAGGTAGATGTTCTATTGATAACAAAGTAGAAAATGCAAATCATTCTCCCATTGTCACCAACTCTCATCATCATTTATTTTATACCTTTATAATATATAAAGGCAAACTCACAACCAATGACTTTTATGCAATCAAATACTATAAAAGTTGCATAAGTTCATAATTTGAAAAAGATATCTCCCTAAAATTTAAAAAATCTAAAAAAATAAAAGAGAAGAGAAGTGAGAGAAGATGAGAAGAAAAATTATTACTAGCAATAAAATAAAGCAAAAGTTTAAGAGAAGACTGCAAAGACTTAGGCTATGTTTGGTTGAGAGTTTTATAATGGAATGAAATGAAATGTAATATTATTTCATTGTTTGGGAGGAAGTTTTATAATGGAATGAAATGAAATAGGATGAAAGAGGAGAGTTTCATATTACATCTCATTCCATCCTAAATAGCAAAAATAGAAAACTTCCAATTTAGGGGGTTTAGGATGGAATGTAAAATGATACACTATATTAAATTATAAACCCTTCATCCAAACAACATTTCACTATATTACATTATGAATCATGTCATCCCTTCAAAACAACAATTTTCTAATATTATATCCATTTATGTTCCATTTTTTGTAAACCATTTCATTCTATTCCATTCCATTAAAGACTTTGCGTCCAACCAAACATAGCTTTAAAGAAAAATGTGAAAATGAAAAAAGGAAAAATAAATGAAAAATATTTTAGCAGATAATTACCACAACCAATGTTTTCTCAAATTACAAAATATTGGTATTATATTAGTTTTCAAAAATTATAAACTAATAATTATTTAAAATTAAACATGTTTAAACAATTAATTTACATTTTTCAAAACCATAACATAAAACTACAACAACTAACTAAACTAAATAGGCCTTAAGATACTGAATTTTATGAACAATTAAAACTTAAACTAATCCATGATGATTTAAAATATATATTTTTTCATATGAGAAAACCAATTGATAAATATTCCTCTCTAACCCTTTTTAATTATTGCTACATTATTATTATAAATAAATGGTAACAACCATGTAAGCAACACAAATGAAAATGGAAATGTCCTGGTCATTCCAAAAGTTTTTTAACATTTTTTCTATTAAAAAATTGAAAATATGTAACATAAGTTAAAGGTTGATGATTGCAATATTGCGATTGTACTATTATCCCAATTTATCTCACATTTTTATAATTGCGATCACGTGTTTGTAATTGCGGCAACCACCCCCATTATCTTCAATCGCATGCACGCATGCCGTACTCCCTGGTCCGCAATTTAAGAGGTTTCAAATTCCACTGTATAAACATAAAGAGAGTTCAAGATTGAGAAGTGCATTAACAAAAGATGGAGAGAACAAGGTCTGATATTGTCCTAATTCTTGATCAAGGCAACACTAAGACCCGATCCATGGACAATATTGAACTCAAGGACCAGGTTGCCGGGGAAGAAATGCCTCGGAATCCCACTGCTAGAGCTCAATCCCTTCGCCGTCTTAGCTTCTCTAAACCCAAAGCCCGGTTGATCGAATACAGCTATACAAATGCGCAGAAAACGATCCCCGAATCAGATGGCGTGGAAACTTTGTTGGAGACGGAACCATATACGTTGTCAGACGGCGAAGATTACGACGACGAGAATGCCTGGAACGATGAAGTTGATGAAGAGGACGAGAGAATGGGGAGGACTGGAGGCTATAAAAAGAAGAAGAGGAAATTCCAGTTAAGGCTCTTCGTTGAATGGGTAATGTTTCTTATTATCATGACTTGTTTGATCTGTTCCCTTACAGTAAACTCGATCAAGAACAAGCGAGCATGGAGCCATGAGATATGGAAATGGTGCTTAATGGTCATGGTGACGTTCTGTGGCCGGCTGGTTTCGGGTTGGGTGATGGGGTTCGCTGTGTTCTTGATTGAAAGAAACTTCATGCTCAGAGAAAAAGTTCTCTACTTCGTTTATGGACTGAGAAAGAGCATACAAAACTGTATATGGCTAGCTTTGGTTCTTGTTGCGTGGATGCTCATGTTCAATAAGAGTGATGCCCGTAAGAGACATGAACTGATTGTCCAAAAAGTGTTCCAAGGTCTGGTAGCTATATTACTCGATGCAACAATCTGGCTTATCAAGATTGTTCTTGTCAAAGTACTAGCATCATCGTTCCATGTGGCCACATACTTTGACAGAATGAAAGAAAGCGTGTTCCACCATTACATTCTTGACACACTTTCGGGTCCGCCGTTAATGGAGGATCATCAGAATGCTTATGATAAAGAGCAGCATGTACACAACTTGACAGAGTCAAAAACACTGCCATCGAAGTGGAAACAGAGAGGGTGGAAAGAGGCGAGAAATGGGTTCAAGTCGAAAAAGTTTGGGTCCAGAAAGATTGACATGGAGAAGTTGAGGAAGTTGAGTACAGAGAGAACAGTGTCTGCGTGGAATGTGAAGAGGCTGGTTAACTACGTGATGTCTTCTGGGTTGTCGACGATTTCGAATACCGTTGATGATTTTGCGAAAGCTGAGTCGGAGATTACTAGTGAATGGGAAGCTAGGAATACTGCGAAACGGGTTTTCAGAAACGTAGCCAAACCTGGTGCCAAGTAAGCTTAATTTTAACTCTCTTAACAAGATTTGGCTGACAAGTATCGTTTAGAGTTTTCCCTTCGATCAATTAGTTAGGTTTGATTAACCTCCATAACAACTAATATATGCATTGGAATTCTTAAACTATAAGTATTAGTTCTTGATAACAACATTAGAGACTTCATAATAAATAATGTTGAGTTTAGGTCTCATTAAACGAAAGAAAAGTAATATTTTTATATTTCATACCTAAGATAAATTCTTTTTAGATTAACTCTAAGGGGTAAATTAGTTGAAGATATGCACGAATTAACCTTAATATCATTCTATCGTTAGACCATAAAAATAAATAATTGTTAGGTTAGGACGTCGACCATATCGTGGTAAGTACCAGTGATTATGGCGCTAGGGTCACATGTCTGGCTCGTCTCAAGATAACCCCAAACCAATGGATGTATGGAAGGAATCCAGATCCTCTGTCTAATATTATTTTGTCTTATAGAATTTTAGTCATTTATTTTGTGGGATTCACGCGGGATCCATGTGAGACCCACATAAATAAATGGTTGAGATTTATTGGACACAATAAGACATCATAATATTAGACAGAGAATCTAGATTCGTATCGAAGACCGGGGGGGAAACAGAAGCTGGTGACTCGAGCATTAATTCTAGTAAACAATCACATGAAAATTGTCTGGTTAAATCGAAGGCAACTGAATTTTTTTGCTTAGTGGCGAGTGCGTCCACTTACTGATGTAAACTATATCCCACTTAGCCAATGGCCATTGCTATCCCAAGTAACATGAGGGGTGTGTGCATATGTTGTGAGTGTCACAGGACCACCAAGAATGCCAGCTTATTTCGTCCCCGCAACTGATATGTAGAGGAAAAGTGTGGTATTAGATGGCTAGACTTGTAGGCCACTTCTCTAGTTTTTGGGATTCTGACTGTCATACCTTGAGCCATTATGCGCATGCACTTGTGGTAGACCCGTTTCGCACTACAAGATGATCACCGTATCCTACAACTCACTTTCCCACTATATATAGTATATATGATCACCATATCCTGCAACTCACTTTCCCACTATATATAGTATATCATAGGATCCTTCATGATTGTACTATTTGAAGTTTTCGCTGAACCAACATTACTTTTTCATATTATTTCTCTTTTTTTTATCCTTGACAACCACGTCACATTATCTAGTTGAGTGGCTAACTATTCAATCTATGTCCACAAAGTAAAACCAGTAGTGATCGAGTGTTCCAAATGACTTGAAATGCGTCCATGAGCTTTCATAATCAAAATTTCAGGGATTATTAATGACTGATCAATTTATGATAATGGAACCCAATTAAATGCAAAGTTAGTTTGATGATAACCAAGGCATATCCAAGAGAGGTTTAATGTGATTTGACTTGAGCAAATTGAAATTGGGCATTTTAGTATAATGGAACTTATTTAAGTGAATCAGAATCAGTTCAAAAGCAGTCCAGATTCTCTGTCCAATATTACTCTGTCTCATAGAATCTCAGTCATTTATTTTATGGGGCCCACGCGGGCCTCATGCGGGCCTCACATAAATAAATAGCTGAGATTTATTGGACACAATAAGATACCATAATATTAGACAGAAGATCTGGACTCGTTCAAAAGTAGTAATAGTCAGAACTTATTTTAGTATAATGACTGAAGATGATGAACTAATAATTGCAATTGCATTATAGAGTACAAAAGACTCTTAAAGGGCGATACTATAACCAATTATGATTGTTCATTTTTTGTTTCAATTATAGCATTATTAGCCCCTAAGTCGTTAAATACAACGTGTAAGTTAATTATTACATTGTGCCAATTATGTGGATATTGAAGTTACATTGAAGAGGAAGACCTTATGAGATTCTTAAAGAGGGTTGAGATTCATACAATATTCCCACTCTTTGAAGGCGCCCTTGAAACTGGAAGGATTTCCAAGTCCGCTTTCAGAAATTGGGTGGTAAGTATCGTACTAAACTTTTGAAGATTACGAAATAAGCATTGATGTACGTACGTAGGGCTTCTAATTGATTAAGTATCTTTTGGAACACCTGCAGGTTCGGGCCTACTATGAAAGGAAAGCACTGGCGCATTCACTGAACGACGCAAAAACAGCAGTGCAACAACTTCACAAGATCGCCAGTGCTATGGTTATTGTGATTATAGTTGTGGTGACTCTCCTGGTGATGGGGTTCGCAACACTCAAGGTGATATTCCTCATGAGCACCCAGCTGGTGGTTGTGGGTGTCATCTTCCAAAATATGTGCAAGACTGTCTTCGAGTCCATCATCTTCGTCTTCGTCATGCACCCATTTGACATTGGAGATCGATGCGTGGTTGATGGCGTGCACGTAAGTGACTTCTCAAGGATTCCTCTCTAAGCTTGGGCTAAACGGCAACGTATAATGTATTTATATAATTGATATATGGGCAGATGATTGTAGAGGAGATGAACATCTTGACGACAGTTTTTCTTCGTTATGATATGGAGAAGATCTATTACCCCAACTCGACACTGCTCACAAAACCAATTAGCAACTTCTATAGAAGTCCAGAAATGACAGACTGTATTGATTTCACAATCGATGTTTCCACAACCATGGAGACTATTGTTGCCCTTAAGAAGGCCATACAAGGGTAAGTAACCAACTAATATCTACGCACCACAAACCTTCATATTAATGATTTATTCGTATGGTTGCAGGTACATTGAGAGCAAGCCCAATTATTGGAATCCAAAGCATTCCGTGATAGCCAAAGATATAGAACAGGTTAACTATTTGAAGCTGTGTTTATGCGTACAGCATACAATCAACCATCAGAACTATGGTGAACGCTGCAACCGTATCTCTGAACTTATTCTCGAGCTCAAGAAGATGTTTGAAAATCTGGGCATTAAGTATCGTCTTCTTCCTCAGGAAATTAACCTAACACATACCAATTTCGATGCTTGGATGATGCCATCAGTGTCTGCAAGATCAAACCAATAGATACATATAAACCGGTCGTTTTGTCTTGAGAGGCAAGTGTGGAAGAAAAATGGGATGTGAGGTTTATTACTATGTTTCTGTTGCCTGCTGTAGTTTTTAATTTTTGACTATTTTAGAATAAAAATAAAACTCTGTTTGATTATAAATATCTAATAATTACATAACAAATAAAACTTAAGCATAAATTATTTTTATAAATAAATAAATTAAAACTAATTTTATTTTAAACTTTTATACAATATTTATTTATAAATTCTTAGTGATAATTATTATATTTTATTAAACCAAATAACTTAATAATTAAATTTTATTTATAAATTAATACTTATTTTTAATTATTAAATAAAATTTATTTAAATTTATATATTTTGAAGAATAAATTATATTTATCAATAATTAGTAAAGTTAAAATTAATTTATATTTAAATTTTACGTTATTAATATTATAAAAATGAATTATATATTAAATTAAATTATTCATACTCAATATTAATTAGTATTAATGAATTAAATCTATATTATTGAATTAAATTATTTTTATTAATAATTAATAGTAAATAATTAAAGAATATATTTAGTTGATAGTAAATTATATTTAAAAAATAAACAGAAAAATCTTCTTGTGGGTTTCATAAGTTATGACAATTGAAAAATACAAAAACTAAAAGTAGAAATAAAAAACTCAAACATGTCTTTTTACTTTTTACTGAATTCAAAAACAAAATCAAAAAATAAAAATGTAAATAGCAATAAACATGCAGTTATTGATTGATTTCTTCTAATAGTGTTCTTAATTGTGTTCACTGCGTTTTTCAATTTCCATAATCTCATATTCATATATGAGTTTTTATGTACTCCATCTTGTTACTTTATGGCTTCGGCTTTTGTCTAATGATAATTATGTTGAATGATGGTGTCTAACAAATAATTTGCAATTTCATATATCATGTCGGAATATCATAGAAACAATTTAATTAAATTTGGATCATACCTTTAAACCAAGTATAACTTTAAAATATCATAAAAATTAGAAACACTACAAGAAATTGTATTTTTAGTGAAAATAAAAGTTGTCACTAAAAGCAGTAATATTTGTCACTATTATTAGTAATGTCCAATCTTTGTAATCGTCACCTCCCGTCATAAATACCTCCGTCACTAATTAAATAATGACTAATTTAAAAATGGTGACAATTATGCAACACTTTTGTGATATAAATATTGACACTAAAACTTGTGAAATGTGTGACAAAATTATATGGTCATAATAACTGTACATATTTATGACAAGTTTATCGTCATAAATAATATAAAGTAGTAACAAATTAAGTCGTAACAGTACTTCATTTTATCGTAACAAAATTGCCGACACTAAAACCTATCAAATGTGTGACAACACTATATGGTCACAACAACTGTACTTATTTATGACAAGTTTGTTGACACAAATAATATAAAGTTGTGACGAATAAAGTTTGTAACAGTATTTTATTATATTGTGACAAAAGAGCTGACACTAAAACTTATGGAATGTGTGGCAACACTATATAGTCACAGTAACTTTGCATATTTATGATAAGTTTGTTGACACAAATAATATAAAGTAGTGATGAATGAAGTACTAATGAAGTCGTAACAGTACTTCATTTTATTGTTACAACATTATCGCCACTAAAATACTTATAAATAATGACAAAATATTTCTCACTAATAATTTTTTATTAGTGTCCGTTACGTCTTGATCTCTAATATTTTAATAAAAAAGTGCCAACATCATTTTGTCAAAAAAATGAAAATTGGTTCTTACAAAAAGTATTATCACTAACGTGTTTATTATTATCATAAATAAAACTATCAATTCATCAACGGAATTACATTAGCTGTAAAAGAAATTTACATCAGTGGCTATATTGTCTAACAGATTTTGTCACAAGTATGAAAGTTATATGTTACAATAATGTTGTCACTAAATAAAGAATATATGTTACAATAAATTTATCACTAGTACCTTATAATATACATCTGATATGTGTAACAAATCTTCACTAGAAACCCAATGGCTGAAGAGACTGAGTAGGCATCAATGTATCTTTTCACCTACAACAGAAAATTGCAAAATGGCAGAAGGTAACGAAAAGAAGGATGTCTTGAAATTAACAGCGAATGCAGAATCATTTAAAGAGTAGGCAATACCAAATTGAGAGCACAAGAAGAGGTTTCAAAGTCAGATGGAAGCGGATAAGAAGATTTCTTAAAACTCATGCCGAACATTAATGTTTCAACCTACAACATGTAATTTTGTTACAAAGGAAATAGAAAATGAAACCAAATTGAACTTCAGAAAGTTAAATCATATACCTCTTTAGCGCTTCTTCCACCGTGATCACCATTCAAGGTTTGTCCATGGTCGCCCATAACAAAAAAGAAAGTGTTTTCATGCAAGCCACCTGAACTAGACTCACCATCCAGAATTTAGATAAGTAGACAAAGTTATTGATTCAAGTTTTTAAGATTAATGATTTTCATATTAAAAAAGAAAAGTTTCACAATTAACTTTTAGGCCATACCTTAATTTATAAAAAGGATCTTAACTAAATTAAAGATGACATTTGTGCTCAGAACCGACTGAGCCTGACTCAAAATCCAAATATATCAAATATAAGTTACTTTATTTTTAAAAATTAGATTAAATGACTAATTGGGCCAAGCTCGAGTCTGATCAGACTCAAGTTCGATCCACGAGCCTTGGACCGATCCAAACCTTAGAATAGACTTGAGTCTTTATAAAATTTTTTTGGCTAAGTTTGAGTCAAGGGTGGTCCAAGTTTGGTCCTTAACCTGAGTTTAGTTTGATCTAATACCATCATTGTACCAATTGTCTGAATACATTGATTAAAAGATCAAATTATCCTTTGAATATATGGGGATGACTCTTATAATTGGAAAGTTGTATTTAATAATTGGAATTCTCATCACATGACTCAAATATTGTATAAAATTGCAATGTTTCATTGGATATATTGTTACGATGACTCCTATATCTCAAAAGTTACATCACAAAATTGAAAAGTTGCATTAAATTGTAATTTATGGCTAGACAAACATATTGTAGGGGTAACTCTTGTGGCAAATTGGTTACAACTTGTAACTAAATAGAATATAGGGTCATTTCTATGATAAAGAAGTTATAATTAGATAGACTATGGATGACTCTTATAAATAGAAAGTTTAATTTAATGATAAAGAAGTTTTTTGAGAAATTAAATATATTGCATTAAAAAAGATTCAGGAATTCATACAATTGGTTCCAACTAAGCCAATGATGTTCACTCCTACCACTAGTATACAATCATTGTTATCTGATGGTATCCATAATAAGCTTCTTAATCTACCATGATGACGATAAAACAACATGGTATACATTCTTTTTTAATAAAGGACCTCTCAGTAGAGTGTATCTTTTATTTTAGAGTCATGTTTAAATATTTGCATATTCCTTTCCTTCCAAATTGCTTATACTAACCTTGCAAACAAGAGCTTGAAAAGAGTTTGCAACATGTAGTCACTCCATCTCTTTAGCAACATCCAAAGATTCCTTAATCTTTTCTCCTTATCTGGCAACATCCAGCCAACAATCCCCATCCAGGACGAGGCTAGATAAATTAAGAAGAAAGTATTAAGGAATCTTCTTCATAGGTATCTTGTGAACTCACAACCAAAGAACAAATGATCATATATCTCAATTAATCAGTTGTATAGATAATTATCTAAGGATGGGATGGAACCAAATAGTCTACCTTTAGTTGATAGCCTCTCATTGATTGCCGACCATAAAATAAAACTTTTTTTGGACCAGCTTATAGGTACCATATAAGTTTATACCAACGAATTGTCTAATTTCTCTCTGAAAAGGCAATCTATGTAGGATTTATTTTTGAAAAAACCAAAGGAGTCTTTGGCCAATACCATGCAATCACCTAAATAAAATACTCTCAATTTTCGTTATAATAGTATTGTCAAGCTTCTCATGATCTGCTAATCAAGATTAAAACTATATCCACAATAATTTGCTTAACCGTAACATGCATAGGAATGAGGTTCCTTAGATAAGGAAACCTATCTTGTCCCATAATTGGTCCCAAGTCAATCCAAAAATTAGTCCAGAATCTAGTGTTAGATCCATCATCAAATATGATTTTGAACTAGTCCCTCACCTGAGCTCTTAGTCTCAACTAATGAATCATTATATATGAATCATCTTGCTTAGGTTCACAAGTCTAGAAATCATTTCGATTCAAATGATAAGAATGCATCCATATAACCCACAAGGATTCTTTATCACTTAACAATCTCAATATCCTCTTAATAAGAAGAACTTTATTAGTTTAATTCAAAGCAATTACTCCTAGGACATCCTCTTTCCTTAGTAAAAAAATGTTTTTGAAGCTACTTTGGTTATGTAGGAGGAGGCAGAGTTTTTAGCCGATATAAAGTTCCTCCAGATTTTTTTCCATAGACTTGATTAGGATGATGGAAGTGCTATTGTGAGAAACTCAATGAATGTGCAAGGAATTTTAGATAGCATCAATTAATTGAACCCTACTTCAAGGGATAATGCTTTATTGCACCAATTGTCTACTTTCCTCTTCAACTTAGTAATTAGAGGAAGGATTTAAAAAATGAGGGGCTCTTATACAAGATAGAAATTCCTATATAAGTAAATGGGAGATCCTTTTCTTTTAAACCAGTAAGGGAGAGAGCCAATTTGTCATATGTGCAACTGATAAAGGAAAAAATAAGTAACTTTTCTCATTGTTCATGGACAAATCTTAAATGGTTTTAAAAGTTTCCAATACCTTCATTAGTTCCTTAACTGAGTATATGTTAACTTCAACAAAGATCAAGTGGTCATTAAGAAAGTCCAAACAGTGAATACCCAACTTCCTACATTTGTTGTGAAACTTAAACTTTATTTCTATACTAATACAATATCTAGTTAGACTTGAGAGAACTTATATACAAAGCAAAAAGGTAGGGGGATAGAACGTGCCCTTGCCTAATGAATAGTTGTTTTGATTAGTTTAGTAGGAGAGTCATTTATTAAGATGCAATAAGACATAGTAGAAATACATCGATATATCTAACCAATAAACCTTGCAAGAAAACCAAAGGCATATAGGGTATGAATTAAAAAGGACCAATCAACATAATCAAAGGCTTTTTTTAAAATCTTCATTGATTGCACAACTTTTAGGAGACTTTTTCCTTTTGTAATTCTTGTAAAATTCTTGAACTAGTAGTATATTATCACCTATATCTCTCCCTTAAATATAAGCTAGTTATGTTTCATTGATTAGTGGTTTAATATCACTCTTCAATCTTATAGCAAAGAGCTTGGAGATCAGTTTATAGATGAAATTGTAGCATTATATTGGCTTAAAGTCTCTTAGTAAGATGATTTAGTGTTTTAGGAATAAGGCTAATGAAGGTTATATTGAATTCTCTCAATGGGTGACCTCGATTAAAGAAACTCGTAATTGTATATATAACCATAACCTTTATATGATCCCAAGACTTTTGAAAGAAAAATCCATCAAGTCCATCAAGTCTAGGTGCTTTATTGGGTTTTAAACCAAACATTTCCCTCTCAATATCAACTATTGTAAATGGAGATTCTAGATAGACTACACATTCATTGGAGATTTTGTTAGAAATAAATAAATTCAGTAAGGGCTTGAAAGAACTTATCTAATTAGCATATCCAAGAGTTCCAGAGAAGTAATGGAAAGCAGTGTTAAGTAACTTTGCTTAAGAACTTATCTTTTCGCAATAAGTAGATTTTATTTTTGTTCCTTTTAACAAGTAGAGGCCTATGAAAAAAGGAGATATTCTTGTCTCCATTTTAAGCCATTATACCTTTAATCTTTGCTTTGAAATAGAATATTAAACCTCTAAAGCTTTACTGTATTCATCCATAGCTCTCTTTTCATCATCTTAAAGTGTTTATTTATAAGATCCATGTATAGTAGTTGCTTATTCTATTAAGTTGTTCCTTAGAACATGTAATAACCTCATTTATGTTAATATATTTGGCCTGATTAAGTGACTTGAGTTCCCTTTTAATACATTTGAGCTTCTCATTACAAATGCAAGAAGGATAACCATAAATAGAGATATTAAGCCCTTTGAGTACAATATAATGAAAGCTAGTATCATCATCATCATCATCACACCTAGTCTGAAATCCCGCAGTGAAGCGGGGTCTGGGGAGGTCTGATAGTACGCAGCCTTACCCCTACATAGTAGAGAGGCTGTTTCCAGTAGACCCACATAAAAGCTAGTATCACTAGGGAAAAAAATTTTAAATCTGAAAAGAGAGCTAACCTTCATCCTAAGATTCGAGTTACTTATAATAATTGGTGAGTGATCAGAAAAATGAGGGATACTAAATTATGCTTACTATTTGGGAAGCTTGAGAGCTAGTTAAACTATAGCACATTCAATTTTATTTTTGAAAACCATAGATGTTGTTGCTTATTGCTCCAAGTGAAGTAATTACCTTTAAAGTTAATATCAGTCACCTCAATTTCAAAAACACAATTTGCTGGATCCTTAGTGAAATTCCTAATGCTTTCATTACCATCAGTTTCTTAGGGGTAAAGTATATTATTGAAGTCCCTAATTAACAATCGTAGGAGCTAAGTAGTAGGGTGGATTTCCTACAATTTCCTCCATGAAACAAACCTCTGAAAGGTGAAATTAAAAGCATAGATGAAAGAGATCTGTATCATCACATTTATGTTCAAAATAAGTAGTTCCATATGTCCTAATTGATTAGTTACAAAGGTATTCATTACCCTTATTTTCATTGGATCATAAGCAATTACAATTATGCCATAGTTGTGTGCCAGGTAATTGGATAAGACAGACCAACATTTATTTTAAAAAATAAGTTATTTAAGTCATTCCTCACTGATCTTGGTTTCTGAAAACCCCATTAAAGAGGGTTTTATTAACAAGATAAAAATCGTTAAACAAAATTTGTTTCCTAAGGCTATTGAGCCCTCGGACATTCCGGCATAAAATTGTCATTTGATAGTCAATTTGGAGCTAAAGCTCCTTTGCTTCCTGTTAAATTTCATCTTAGCAATTAAAATAAAGTCCTTTATATAGACTTGAGCTAAGTTTGACTTAGCAAGACCAACCAAGTTTATCTCTTGATCAAAATTGTGAGGCTTTGTATATATTTAGCTTGTTTTGGAATAAATGAAAAAAAAATTGAACTAGTTATATCCATATTCCCTGCTAGAAATTTAACATGATCTTGTAGTTTCCATGCTTCCTTTTATGGCCCATCTCCCTTATTTCTTCTTTGTGTCATTTGACTCTCTAGGGCCAAATTTGAAATCCTTTTTCTCTCAAGTGCTTTTCCTTCTTCCATACTCAAAGTTTTGGTCATCAATTCATCGTAACTACTTGTTTTAAAATGCCTAACTATAGGTCTCCACTCTTTGCCATAAGGTTATTAGTAGACCATTTAAGAGTACCAAAATCAGTGACCATAGACCATAATATAAGAAGGAGAAGATTAGTTAGGACCCAAACTTATGGCCAATTTTAACTTATTGAAAAGTTATCCTTTGATCTCACTTTTTTTACATTTGATGTAGTTATGTGGCAGTAGTTATGGAAGATAGGAGAAAACAATAGAACAAAGAAGAAAAAAATGACTTATTTTTTAAAGTGGATTTGGTAGGTCTTACATGTAGTAAAAAAAAAGTTATATTAATGTTAAAGTGACATTTAACTAATACAATCTTAATGAAATTAAGAGTTTTATTAATTAAAGATCTAATTCAAATAATTTTAAAATACAAAAGAAAGGAAACAAAGACACGACATCAGAGGATGGACCTTTATACGTTTTACACTTAACAGTCGCACGATAGATATGTGGCACCACCTTAACATCAAAAATCCAAACCTTTATTGAAGTTTCCTATTAGTGATATATAATTCACACCATAGGTTTGCCTTTTATTGTTTTTGTTGATAGCCTCAGAGGAATTTTACCCATTTGGCCTAAGAGTGAAAAGGCTCAGTTATTATATGTTTCAAGGGTTAATTAAATTGCTTGGAGAATTCTTAGACATATGAATTAGTAAGAAAGTCCAAAACATGGGAGGCAGGACAATTGAGACATGATGGATGTGTGATGAGCAGTTAGTCAGAATGTGGACATGATGGAGAAGAAGTTTGAAGTTAAGAAGTTACATGAGAACTATTTGAGGCAGTTACACCTGTGAAGACGTATTAAGACAGAAATAAATGAAAAAGAAAAAGGCATAAATCAGACTACTCAAACACACCCAACCTATCATTATTTCAACTTTCTTTGCATTTTGTACATATCCTTTACTTAAATAAAAATTATCCTTTTAACTTAAATTTTATTTCAATAATATTTTTGTAATTTGGTTACTTAAAAATATGTTCTATAAGTTTTCCAAAGCCTACCTATATGGTTATTTAGAAGTCAGGTACATTTTTTGTAGAATTCTTCCTTGGCATGTTGGAATTTCAGGTTGGTCATAAAAGTGATTAATAATTTGGTAAGCCCAATGAGACCATAACGTCATGTACAAAGAATGTAAAAGAATTACTATTCTTCTAGACCTAGTGGAAGAAGTCTCAACTGCAGTAAGGAATGAAGGCTTTGTATCATAAATAATTGCAAATCTTGAGAAAGCAATGTCACCTTTAATTAAGTCTTTATATGATGAGAATTCAAAATTGCCACAATCGTCAACAAGAAATGATGACGAGAATTCAAAATTGCCACAATCGTCAACAAGAAATGATGTTGTGCATGCAGATGAGATTTTAGAGTTGAAGTTCAATTTGGCCTATATGAGCGAAACAATCAAAATGATGAATGAGAAGATGGATAAACTTTATGATGCTTTAATACAGGTCATTAGGCAAAATTCTCCTTTACTAAAAAAATAGGTCTCTGAAGGGTTTAGGGGGCATCTTGCACCAAATGCGAAGGAAGATAGTGAGTGTAGTCGCCCTCCAACTATTTTTATAGAAGAAAGATATATTCCTTCTTATAAAAGAGAGACAATTCCTACTATACCTATATACATTAACCCCAGCTGACAGGTTGTTAGGCCTCAAGCTCTAGGAAGATAGGAATTTGGTGTTGAAGTTAAAGCTAATGGACTAAATTACGGCTCAAGGGGCAACCTTTTGGTTGTAAATCATAATCATGTCCCTATTATTGCTCCTCCATAAATATAACTTCAACTTGATATAAAAGTTGTTAGAGAAGCTGTTTAAGAACTAGAGAAGTTGTTCAAGAATTGTATGGGCTTGGCTCAAGGTAGTAGTCACTTGAAATTTCATAAGTCTTATTTGAAGCATATTGACCATGAAAAATCCTTATTTTTATGGATATATAATTCCTGAATTTAATTTGTTTTCTGGTGAAGATGGCTAGTTAACCATTGAGCACATTGCTAGATTCACTATTCAGTATCGTGATTGGTTAATTAAGAAAATTTCAATAATTTCAATCTCAGATTGTTTCCAAATTGGTTGATAGGTACGACTTTTTCCTAGTATGTCTTATTACCCAAGGATTCTACCCTTTCTTAGGTAGAAATGAAAAGATTATTTTATACTCAGTTTTCTCGAATTGAATCTAAAGTTAGTATAGTTGAATTATTTAGAGTTACTAAAAAAAGCAATGAGAATGGAGGCATGTTCATTGCTTGATTTATGAGAATAAGGAATTGATGGGCAATCAATTAGAATGTGGACATGATGGGGAAAGGTTTGAAGTTAAGAAGTTACATGAGAATTGTTTGAGATAGTTACATCTGTGATGATGTATAAAGACATTAGCAAGAGAAAAAGAAAGCAAGCATCAATCAAACTACTCAAACACAAATAACTTATCATGGTTTTAGCTCTCTTTGCATTTTGTACATATCCTTTATTTAAATAAAAATTATCCTTTCAACTCAAGTTTTATTTCAATACTCCTTAGTAGTTTGGTTATTTATAAATTTGTTTTCTAAGTTTTCCAAAGCCTATCTATATCACCATTTTGAAGTCAGGTAGATTTTTGGGAGAATTCTTCCTTGACATGCTTGGATTCAATATTAGTCATAAAAGTGATCAACAACTCTTATTGTAAAAATTTTCCCAATCTATAAAATTCATATTTTGTGAGTGGAGAGATATTTCCTCGTCAAACCATGATTTTTAATGGTTCAATTACATAATTTAATAATGATATAAATACAAATTTTTTATTATGACAACAAAATAGTCTTCCCTTGTCATTTATAATAAATTAATTTCATTTAGGTATAATAATATCAAGTATATTAGACTTAAATGTAATAATAAAAGTAGTGTTTTAAATTTAAATATAATATTTTAAGAATATTTATGTTTTAATTATATAAAATAAAATTCAAAAATTGAAAAATTGAAAAGAAAAGATAGAGTAAATATATTGTCATTAAGTTTTGAAGTACAATGGACAAAGTATTTAGAACCTGATTGCCATAAAATGAATGAAAATTCTATATTTTTTAATATGTTGGAAACTAAAATTTTACATTAATTGATAATAAAAATGTTTAGTATGTTTGGCATGGTTGAATTCTTATGAAAAATAAAAAATTTACAACATATGAATCATTAATATATCTAAAACTAACAAGTGAGGGATTATGCACTGATATTTCTTATGGTAAGAGATCTACTGTTAAGAAAGACATGCAAATTCTAAAGATTATGAAGGAAAAAATAGTGGAATTTAAAACATATATTGCATATGTAAAATCAAGAATCTCTTATAAATGTTAGATATCACGACTTCATTAGTTAGGGTAACTTTGTGGTGTGAATTGATCGGCAAGAACACACATAACACCATCCCAGCAACTTTATTTATTATAGAAATCTTGCAAGAAACATTTTCGTATGCTCCCATGAAAATAAAGTTGCAACAGACTTGCTCTACCCACTATTACTTTATAGAAAGTCAAATAAGAAGGAACATTTTTTTGTGAATTATTTGAATAAAACTA
Source organism: Erythroxylum anguifugum (assembly GCA_027478595.1). NCBI lineage: Eukaryota > Viridiplantae > Streptophyta > Magnoliopsida > Malpighiales > Erythroxylaceae > Erythroxylum > Erythroxylum anguifugum. Next base: position 17,008,597 of record JANIPN010000005.1, read on the forward strand.
TGAGAATTTTTTGTTGAAGTTATAGTGTTGATTTATACTCTACAACCAATCCGTTGGTTGTTGTTTATTTAAAATAATTATTTAAAAGTATTTTTTTATCTTATACATATTTTGATGTACATGATAAAGTCCATGAGATAAATATGCATTGCAAATGAAATTATAATAAGATCATAATTATAAGACTCATATTGCATTTATGTGTTATCCATAAATTGTTCTTTTAAGACTGTATATTAATAAAACGTAAAAAAAATGCTAACACAGATTATGACTATTCCTTATGATGAAAGTAGTTGATCTCATAGACTAAAATATGAAGAAACTTAAACAAGCATGTGAGTGTTTGCTAGAGAACAAGTTTACAAAATTGATCCCATTTGAGAATTCCATTTAGAACATTATTTGTATGTCTATGGAAATTTTCATTGTGATAATTGTATAAATGATCATTTGACTTGAGCTCTTCAAAGTATCTTATATAGGAATTGTTATATTTTAATACTACTTATGACCTATTCTAGTCAATAGAAGCTCAATCGGTAATAATTGGATAAATGTGGACTATATAAAGATAATTAAGTGATCAATATAGGATTCATCACTATAAAGTGATTAAGGAAAATGTTCTACTACTCTTAATTAGTATTGCTTCTGCAAATCCTTGGCTAAGGTGCAACAACACTTTGTAAAATAGTTTACATATTGTTGGGTCCCGAAAATTTTTTCTTTTATTTCATTTTATTTTATTTATTTATTTGTTTTTCTCTTGTTATTTCTTAATTTTGTTCTAATTGTTTTAAGTCTTATTTATGTTATTAATATTAAATAGTGGAAATATAAATTAGAAATTAGACCTAAAGCGTTAGAATTATAATTGGGCTTTTAATGAAATGGGCCTTAGGGTTAATTGGAATGGAGGAGGATTGGAATAAATGGGTTTAGTGTGTAGTAGGGCTTACTAATAAGGAGAGCCCAAAAGCCAAAACTAAGTAGTTTGGAGTAGGTTTTAAGTTAGATGAATGAATTAAAAGAAGAGAAGGGAAGTGAGTGTCGTGTGCCTTAAGGAGAAAGAAGAAAACGTGAATAGAAGAGAAAAGAAGAGAGGGAAACTTTCGGCCGTGAGCAAGAGAGGAGCAAAACCGTGAGCAAGAGTGGAGGTCGGCCGTGAGTGAGGGAGAGGTGGAGGTCGGCTGCGAGCAGGAGAGGAGAAGGAGGGAGAGGAAGGTCGGCCGTGAGTGTTCGGCCGTGAGAAGAGAGGGAGAGTTCGGCGTGAGCGAGAGGAGAAGGGAGGAGAAGGTCGGCCGTGAGCTAGGGGGAAGAAGAAAAAGG
>JANIPN010000005.1:17113974-17124483 GCA_027478595.1 Erythroxylum anguifugum
GAGCTTTGAGTCCAGTTCTGGCACTTATAGAATTGGAGTTAGGTCGGAATCCTTCTTCAAAATGTTAGATCTTCCTAAATGCTGGGCTAGTCGCCAGGCGCTCGCGGACGAGCGAGTGCCAGGGCGTTCGGCCATGCGGGCGTCCAGGCGCTCGGCCATGCGAGTGCCCAGGCGTTCGCGGACGAGCGAGCGCCCAGGCGCTCCACCATGCGCATCCCAGTAGCTCGGCATGCGCGTCCCAGTAGCTCGGCATGCGCGCACCCCCGGGAGCTCGGCATGCGCGCGTCCCAGTAGCTCGGCATGCGCGCACCCTCAGGAGCTCGGCATGCGCGCGCCCCAGGCACTCGGCACTCGCGCCGAGCGTCCTTGGGCGTGTGGAGCTCGTCAGTTGGGGTCGGTTCCTGGACAACCGACCCCTCTTGCCCTCTTGCCCTCTTGCCTTTCCCTCTTTTGGCTCTAACTTTGTGTAAACCTCCGATTGACCTCATTTTCGAACCGTTGGCTTCCTAAGAAAATTTTCTATCTTTCCCCACCTGATTTATCAGCAATTAATTTATTTTCAAAAGCATGGTTTAAAACAAAATATGGAGGTCAGTTACTACCACTTCCTTTAAGAAGTATTTTAATCATAATTTCTTCATTTCAAGTCCAAATTGAGCGATTCCAGTTGCGTTGGAATCGTTAGATCCGAGGGAATATTTTTATTAACAAGTCAACCCAAATTTTCTAAAGTGAATTTTTCCCTATTTGTAGTTAGTCTATGTGTTCGGGTTTGGGTTTTCTATGCTGTATGGGTCCGAATGTTGGGCCTCGGAGACGGGGTCCAACACATATGTTATTAATTGAATCAATTACTAATGATGAAGAACTAGCATGATTGGACTCAAATGGAGTATATATTTATTCAATGCTTTATATCTAATCAGAACATTGTATGATTAAAAGATTAAATTATACAAAAAAATCATGTATAAAAAGCTTAGTTAAAACTTCTTTGATATTTCTAAATATTTAAGTGGTCATGATGCTTTGTTAAACTCCAATTTTAATATATAAATATAAATTATTTAATTAGAGAATTAAAGATAAATGAAAAGAGTTTAATTTATCTAATCCTAAATATGATTTAGAGTTGTAATTTATATCTATTGCAATAACATATTTGAAAACATAATAAGTCACTTACAAAGAACGGTTGAAGAGATCAAATATATTTTAATTAACTTGGACTTGATTATAACATTTGATAAACTTTACGATGGAATATAACATTTTTAATAAATAAGGACCAATATGACATATTGGATCTTATTTAAGTCCAATTAGCATTTAGTTATAATTAATTATAATTTTAATTAAAGTTTAATTGAAATAGATTTAATTATAATTAAATTACTAAAATATCCAAAGTCTATTATAAATAAGCATAAACTCTATGGAAGCTAATCCTCTCTATAATAGTTGTAGAGATCTCTTAAAACCTTCCGTGGATATCGTTAAAGATCAGATACTTATGTAATTGCGATGGTTGAGATGACCCGATTTTATAAATTAGTTGAGGAAAACAACAAGAAAAAGAATTATACTTCAAAATAAGGTACAATTAACATTTATGTTTTCTTGTGATTTATGTGATGATCATTTTATATAATTTAAGTAATTTTGACTTTTAGAAAATTATATAAGAAAATTAGTTTTAAATTATTTTACTGCACGAGGGATCAAATCTCCCCTCGAAAATATGAGCAAAAGTTTGGAATCATAGCCCTGTTTGGCAATTAATAGATTGCATTAGCTGTTAGCTGATTCTATCAGCAATTAGCTAACAACGGATTAATATAGTTGATTTGACTAGCGAATAACATTAATATTTATTTAAAGATGTTTGATAAAATTAGTTATTTAGTATTAGCTGTTTATATGTAAATTGACTTATGAGAGTATGACTAAAAAAAATGATTTATAAGGACATGGGTATTAGCTATATATATCTTAGTATTTCTTTGAATATTTTCATAAGAATTTAGAAAAAGCAAAAGAAATCAACACAATCATTTTCTCCAGTATCTTTTATCAAGTCTTCATAACATTGAAAGCCCTCTGAATACAACTTCTCAATAATAAATGAGTTTGATTAAAAACTTTTCGAAATCCTCTTAGGTTGACACGAGCCAACTGAAGAACTTGAGAGATCACTAAAATGCGATTACAAATAAGCTTGTGAATGAGTTCGGTTGGATCACACCAGGAGTTTTTCTTCAAATGCAACACCAACAAACTTAATATGAAATTGGATTTGCAAAAATGATATCGATTTAATTTGTAATTTAAGAAAATATAATTTTTTGTTATTTTAATTTAAAATTTTAAAAATTGAAACTATATTTTTTAATATATTAAATTAAAATAAAATTGTTTTGAAAAAACTGTTTATATTAATCTCGTTAAACTGTTTATATTAATCTCGTAAAATTTAAACTTACATAAAAATAATTAATTTAAATTTGACTTATTAATTTTAGATTAAATTGAATTGAATTAAACACAATATACAAGTGATAATAATATTATATACTAAATATTGATATAAAAAGGGACCTAAATATTAAGTCTATATAAAAGTAATTAATGTGATATAATTATAGATAACAAATTTAAAAATATTTAATTATTTGAAAATTTTAATTTAGTATTAAATATTTTAAAATTTTAATTTAATGACTAACTTTTTAAAATTTGTATAAATTAAGTCAGATTTATATCTCTATCTCTATCTCTATATCTTTGAGTAATTTGTAATAACTTTTGAATATAATAATCTTTTAGTCCTTTAATTTCTCAGCTGGAAGAAAACGCTCCTCATAGTGGCATTTTTAAAATTAGCAAATTGAATTTAATTTGACAACTTAATCAGTTGATTACCAAACATAATTCTCAGCAGTTTGACATAGTCAAACCACTAAAACTTTTCAATCCGTCAAAAAATAGCTGATAAGTTATTTACCAAACGACGCTTATATAAGATATCCATAACTTAAGTTGCATGCTCATGGTTCATATAAATCTATCACTTGCGTATTAAACTTGCTAGTCAATGAATTATGTAAAAAATTGTTTGCGCGTACATTAAATTATAATTTAGAATAATTTATATAAATTTGACAGAGATAAGCAATTAAAATATAATTCTATGTGCAGCAAAGTTGGTGAAAAATCCAAGATTTCTAAAACAGTCGTTTGTTAACAAATTAAAATTTACCATCTTTAAACACTGATTGGTTAGGAAAAGGAAATCGTCAAATAGATGAAGCTTGTGTTTCCAACAATTTGTCTGTAAAGTTCAAAGACAAAAAACATTTTAAATAAGGTGAAAAATGGTCCCACGAGCCACCCCCACCCGATTATTTATTATTTGCGTCTTTTATAACTTACCCACACACATTAGCTGTTTTGTTTTAGTCACAAACGTTTAGAAAGAAGGTTTTTGATATTTGAATTGCGTTTTCTTGGAGCAAAAGTTTGAATACCCAATCTAAAAAGCCCCTCACAACCGACTGATGAAGTAATTGGAAGGATGTAAATCAGGTACTCAACGACCTGTTAAGAGGAAAGTGAGCAATCCACAGACTTACAAGAAACCTACCCTCAAAGACCACAAAAAACTTAAGAATATTACTCTCACACTACAAATCGTGAGATTCGAACCTTATACCTTAAAATAAATCTGCCCTCTTAAATCAACTAAGCTACGCCTCCGAGCTTGAAAAAGCGTTTTCTGAAACTGGGACTTGGGGCCGAAGTTAAAAAGGACTTCGCTTCGCCCACAGGAAATAAAAGAAAAAAAATTACCTGAAAAACGACACGTAGACGTTGGAGAAAAGCGGGGCCCACAGAGTAGGTTTTTTCTTCCTACGCACGAACATATTGATATTTACATATGCACGTATAAATAATTATATGGTGGGTGGAGCCTGGGGGTAGAGACTAGAGGGGTTCATTATTGGGAGATCGAGAACAAAGGGAGACGGAAGCACTGGATTCCTCCTCTTCCCGTCCTAAGCGACGGTTTGCTTCATATGCCCCTTTGGCTGTTAGGTTCTACTCTCTCTCTCTCTCTCTCTCTCTCTCTCTCTCGTGTGTTTCTTGGGATCTCATCTTATTAGATTTTGATCTGATCTGATTCATTCTCCTTTTGATGAGTTGATAGGGGTTTTGATTCTTGTTCTCGGTTTCAAAGGTTAGGTTTTTGGTCTTTGGTCTTTGATTAATTCGATATTTTCTTTTCTATCATTCCGATTTAAAATTAGGGTTTCTGGTGTTCGTTTTGCGTTTGGATGAGACCGGCTAAATTGTCGAGTTTTGTGTGAGGTTGTTATTTTTAGTTGTTTAAGCCTTTTTTTTCCTTAACGGATTGTTTTTAATCCACGGATTTTGAATTTAGCTGCAATTAAATGCTATATGAATCATGATAATCAAGGTACTCGTTCTGCATGAATTGTTTTGGATTCTTGATGATTTTGATCTACCGCGCTTGTGATATGAATTGCATTCTGATCCAAGTATTCAGGATCTGGAAGCCTTCGACACATTCATTATTTAATTTAATGACGTTTTATGAGTTCATTGTCTTCTTAATGGTTTATAGCAATATTTTGTTTGATAACAGCTTTTTGTGTCGTTTCAGTTCCTTTTGTTTAATGCCTAGTTTATGCGCCTTAGACTTAGTTACCGAGAAGAATTTGCTTTGGATAACGAGCAATTTGTATGTTTTCAGTTCTTCTTGTTTGACGCATAGATTATGTGAATATAGACTTTGTAATTAATTAGCTGGTTATGTTTTTCTAGCGTACTTGTTTAGCTTGCTGTAGCTGGTTAGCTGATAGTTGTATGATACTATGATTTAGTGTGTTACAATTAGCTAACAAGGTTAGAAACTTAAATCTGGCTTAGCTGTTTTCTTTAATCATTTCAGTTTAATTAGTATAATGCTGTTGGCTGGTTCAGTTTACTACTTGTTGATTGTTGATCCATTTGAAATTGTGCTTGTTTTGTGGATGTGCATGATGTTGAAGTTGACTGATTTTGGTAGTTAAAATCTACGTGGGTGTTATGATCACATCAATTATGTTTTGTAACATACTTTTTTTGTTTTGCTTGTAGTTAGGTTGCGTGGAACTTGGATCTAAACAGCTTAGTTTCTTTTATTGAGACATGGAGAAATTGTTGTTCTGGTCAAGATGCCACCAGTATCGGGGTTTTTCATTCCAAGAAGTGCTTGATTGGCGGTTTCTCAATGTTGGAGATTTTCTTCGTGTTTCCTTTGTGAACTGCACTTAGTGGTCAGTTTATGTTTAATGAAGACTATAGGAGACGTGATGCAAAGTTATTCTGAGATAGGTGTTGAATCTTTAGCGCATATCCTCAGGTAAAGAACTTATCCTTTTCCCACTGATCAATGCTTCAATATGATTTTTGTTTTCTCATATTCTTGATAATTGTTTTGTAGACAGTGCATTGCTGATAAAACATCCAGTTGAAGAAATATCAAATACGTGTTCTGAGGTAAAATCTTTTAACCTGTGTGTCGCTTTTCTCAGTTAATATTAGGAAAAGACTAAATCTAGTCCTTCAACTTTTCTTAGAAGTTCACTTAGCACTGACACTATTTTTAATCAAATAAATTCTGGACTTGTATATTATTATCACACCATTTAGCCCGAGACAGTAGAACACATGCCTTATTATAGTTAAAAGATTAAGAGGTCTGTCACAATATAATTGCAAATTTAGGGTTTGTCTGATGAGAATTAAAGTTGAAGGTACTAAACTAATTTTGGTAGCAGTTAAAGGACTAAAATGGACATTTCTTCTTGACTTTATTGTCTTGTTTCTCTAACCATGGGATAATGTTGCAGGACTGAAGTCTGCAAGGATCAAACAAAGTTGATTAGATAGTTTGAGATTAGATACGCCACTGCGTGAAGTCTCTGCTGACTGTTGGCTTGTTATCTATCGGCCATTGCTCCTGATGGGTACTGCTTGAAGTGCGACAGACTTACTTACTCAACGTTATCTACCTATATCAGCAGCACCTTTTTATTTTAGTTTTGGAGCGTCTTGAGATTGGTGTGTCTGTCTTGTTGACAACGACAATCATAGCGGCTGGTCCTTTGCTTTGTTGTCACTATGTTCTGTGCTTCTTGCTGTGCTCATTCTTCTCTCTGTTATCCTGAAGTTTCGGGTGCTGGGATGAGTATGTTTATGGAGCTTGTCCATTATAAACATTTTGGTTTTCTGCTCTCAATTGCTGTTGGAGAAAACTAGTTGGAGTTTTCCTGGACCAGCAAGGCTTTATCTTACTTCACATTTTCACCAAGGATAATCAACCATAAATGTCATATAGCCCTTTTGATTTTTATACTTATTTCTGAATAAAGAAAGAGCTCCTTTGTGTCCCACGCAAGATGGAGAGGTGAGTTTCCTTCCCATATTAAATGGTTATTTTCTGTTTATCATCAATTATAAATGGGGACCTTTGATGCAGGTACATGTTAATCAAGGAAGTTGGTGATGGAACATTTGGGACTGTGTGGCGAGGGATTAATAAACAGACTGGTGAAGTTGTAAGTTTAGTTAGATTTGACATCTTATGGACTGTTTGTTATGATTTTTTGTTGTAATCAGGTTGATGTGTGTAATGATGAACAGGTTGCAGTAAAAAAGATGAAGAAGAGATACTGTTCATGGGAAGAGTGCATAAATCTTAGAGAAGTGAAGTCATTGCGAAAAATGAATCATCCGTCTATTGTGAAGCTCAAGGAAGTAATTCGGGAAAATGATATCTTGTACTTTGTCTTTGAATACATGGTAAGTTCTTTTTCTCTAGTTAATCAAGTTGGATTCCTTACCTTGTTAGGCGCATGTTTTTGACATATTGGTTACACAGGAGTGCAATCTTTACCAACTCATTAAAGATAAGGAAAAGTTATTCCCAGAAGCTCAGGTTAGAAATTGGTGTTTCCAAGTATTTCAAGGTCTTGCTTACATGCACCAGTGTGGATATTTTCATCGTGATCTTAAACCAGGTAAATTTTTATCTCTTTTTTTAGACAAATTCTAGACGGAACAAGCTAGTGAAAATAATGGTTAAATTTTGGCTTTCTTATTATAATTGATACTACAAAGTGGCAACTTGTGCTTACACAAAAAATTTTTCTTCTTGGAAGTGAAAGTTTTAGTATTTACAATTTTGCTTTCTCCTTTTTTTAAGTCCTCTTTGGCCATCTTCTCTTGGAACCTTCTGATATTGAGATGGCATAATCAATCTTGCACATTGTTGGTGATAGCTGGACTTAAAATTTTATTAAGAATTTGTGCGTGCAAGAATGCAAATATTTCATTAAAATGTAGGACTGATAACTTGCACTTCTACCAGAGAACTTGTTGGTATCAAAGGACGTAATTAAAATTGCTGATTTTGGTCTTGCACGAGAAATAAGTTCTCAACCACCATATACTGAATATGTCTCAACACGGTGGTATGTTATCTTCCCTTTTCCTTTTGATTTTGTTCTGCTGTTGACATAATTCTATTTTTTTTTTTGATACTGAGCTTTGCTCTCTGAATATCTTAGGTATCGGGCCCCAGAGGTTCTGCTTCAGACATACATATATGGTTCTAAAGTTGGTTAGTAGCTGACTAATCTGAGATGTTCTACATTTTAAGGATAACTAAAGCAATATTATCCATATCATATATCCTAATGTTACTTGCGTTCTTTTTGTAGATATGTGGGCAATGGGTGCTATTATGGCTGAGTTATTCACTCTTCGTCCTCTTTTTCCAGGCAGCAGGTACAATATTGATCATTTCTCTAAACTAGCTGCATTTTAGTTGACATTTTACTCACTAGCTATCACATGATTTGACAGTGAATCGGATGAGATCTATAAAATATGCAGTGTAATAGGCACTCCAACAGAGGATTCTTGGGCTGATGGACTTGATCTTGCAAGAGCCATTAACTACCAATTTCCACAGGTCAGACTTGTTTATTTTCATTTCATATACGTTGGAGGCATGTTTAAATTTCTTCAGTTATTGTGGTTCTGTTGAATTTTGTACTTGGGGTGTATGTCAAGTCTTGTTGGTTCCTGAGAGTTGTGGTTTTTAGTAGCTGGATTGGTCAAGATATAAATGAATGCATTTGACTTATGTAAACTTGCTAGGTATATTGGGTTTTGTAATCCATGATCAAAATTTGAGATGATTTGTGTTCCATGGTATTGCAGTTTGCTGGTGTCCACCTTTCTGTTCTGATACCATCAGCAAGTGATGATGCAATCAACCTTATCACGGTTAGTATAATTTTTAATAGTTTTGCCTTTGTCTATTTTGTTCTGTATTTGCATAACTTCCTGTTCTTTCCTTCTCTCATTTGCTTCGTATTTTTTGTATATGCAGTCACTCTGTTCTTGGGATCCCTGCAAGAGACCCTCAGCTGCAGAGGCCCTTCAACATCCATTCTTCCAGGTTGATTTTATGCATTCTTTTCTTCCATTTTATTGTGATGGCTTCATAGTGGTCTTTAATTTATGTTTCTGAGTAGCATTCAAATTTATCTATTTGCAGAGTTGCTTTTATGTCCCACCATCACTTCGTTACGGAACAGCCATTACTAGAACACCTCTATCTGGTTGGTTATTCTGTCTGCTTTGTGGTTGTCCAATTTGATTTATTAATTATTCCACTTTTCTTGTGTGTATTGCTTGGATCTGTACACCTGAAATGTGATCATTTTACTGTGCTATAGCTGGAACTAAGGTATCATCAGAGAAACAGAATACTCGGAGATATGCTGCGGCTTTGACTAATTCGAAGCTTGTTAACAATTTTCCTTCTCCAAAGATGCATGCTTCTTTGAGCTCAGGTAGGCACAAGTTTAATGGGTTTAAGGTTATTAGGTCCTCTAGACTTTTTTTTTTTGTTTTGATGAAAAGTTCCTATAGAATTTTAGGAGTTGTCAAGTTGTGAATTCTACAGTGATTTGGGAATTATTTTGCAAACTTGCCATTAATACTGCTATGCTTTCAACAGACCTTTGAATAATTTTCTATTGGAGAGTCTCTGCTATATTTTACAATCACAAATAAGATAATCATGGTCGTTCGGAGTGTTTCCAGGACTTCTATGTGTGTGTGGAGTATGTGCCTCTTTTTTCTGATACCAATGTACATATGTGACTTGAATTTCTCTTTGTGGGACAGATTGACTCCAAGTAGGGGACATGTTCATTTAATGACTAACTTTTAAAATATGGTACACCTTTAGTCTCATGAATGATCCTCACGTTATGCATCATGTTGCAGGTGTGCAACGGAAGCTGGATATGGCTAACAAGGTAAACTAATGTTATTAATTTATACTTGCTCCTTTTTGGAGGAACTGGAAATGTTAGACTAAAATCACTCTGTCATTTAGATCAATTCAATTATAACATACTCTATGCCTTGTAAACTTGGATTAGTTTCGGGCCATCTTTTGAAAAATGTCATTATCTATGAAAGCTTCACTACTTTGTTTTTGGGAAATTGGGATATCTAGCATTGGGTTAATGCTGTCAGCGGGTCTATTGAGCATGACTGAACTAAATCATTTAGTTGATTCCCTTAATCCTACCAATGTCTGATGTGACTTCAACTGTTACCAATTTTAGCAACTGTATCACTTGTCATTTTAGTAAGGAACTATAACTGGATTTGAGCTTCATAAAATATCATGGATCGAAATTGAAACTTGTTATTTAATAGTTCATTATACATAAATATACAAGTGATTTATGACGTTCTTTTCTGGAGAAATTGAATTATCTTAAAGAATTGCTTTTGACTTTGGAGTATGGATATTTGACTATTGTTACCATGGTGTGCATCCTCATTGATAGTCTTGTTTTCGATGTTTCTGTAGATGAAGAGTGCAAATAAAAATGAGAAATCAATGAATACAAGGCAACCAAAATATCGACCCCCAGGAAGGAAAAGCCCTCGTAAGTTTTAGCAACCTTTAATATGGATGACTCTTGTCAGTCTCTTGGTAATTATATCATGGATAATCTGGACCTATTTTGATAACGAGTTAACAATGTGAATTGAGGGGGGGAAAAAAAAACCTGACTTGGAATCTATGTCAACTTACAGCTTCCGTAAACAAGGGTAGAGCAGCAGTACGTGCGATCTCTGATACTGTGGATGAATTTGCCAACATGGCAGTTGGTTCTCGCAGGCAGTCTAATGTGCAGCCTTGACCACCATCTATACTATGAGGGCTGGAGTGCAGTGGACTGGGGAGTCTGGTGACATGTTTCCCAGGTCATCTCAACAATTCTAGCCTGGCAGAACTTTTACGAGGAAAGTTTCCGGGTGATAAAACATGGGCTCTTTTCAGTGTCTATACGCTACTTTTATCTAATACGGGGAATAAGAAAACCTGAGTGTTGTTTTTTTCACATA